>BQNB010058053.1:0-18177 GCA_026074375.1 Tanacetum coccineum
CAAAAGGAGAAAAAGTGAGAATCGAGAATAATGCCGACTGAGATGGAACTAACACTGGAACAAACCCAACAAGGTGTTAGTTATGAAGTATCGGTAAGCATTGAAGGGGTCGAAGAATGAAAAAGAAATGTAAGGATAAAGGGTGTAAAGAAAGAAGCCCTCTATACACTTAGGCAGAAACCGGGTCAATACATAAACTGTCAGAAACAGTAAGGTGTTGTCTGACATTGAAGACTGTCATAGACCCAGTGATGCTATACACAACCCTCCCTAGCCACTCAAGGTCTCTCAAAAGACTCTTGTTTCATTTCTCATGGAGATTACACGCATTTCTATCGACTTTCTCACTCCGAGTTAGTTGATATTGAAAAGGTGGCAGTCTGCTCCAACCTCCGATCACTAAAATCAAAGTGCACTATTGAGTCTAGAGCCAAAAAAGATCATCCATAAATCTCATTAGGACACTTGTCAAAATTATGCTTGCTATCTCACACAATGTGAATAACGAGAAAATATAAAGAGTCCTACGTATTATCCTTATGATTTTGCCAGAACATCTGAGTGATACTTAAGTACTCACAATGAAGATGGAAATCCTGCTTGAGCCAACATTAAACAAGCTCATGGTAGGTGACTTGTGTGATTCTATACGAATCAAACTTGTGACAACTGGAAAGAAACGATGGTGCGATTCTATAAGAATCAAACTTGTTCCAGGATATGAATTGACGATTGATGATGAATTTTTGAAATGATTAACACTCTCGATGTGTCACAAAACCACTTTAGCAAGTGACACGTTGATTGATTTTCAAATCGATTTTTTCTATTTCAATCGATGAGATAGTAACTCACTGGTTCACTCTTATCGTGCTGTCTGCTTTAAGAAATTCCGATAATGAGAACATGCTGAGTTTGATGAATCTAATGCAAATGTGTTAGAAAGATTCTATACTTCAGCTGGAAATCATGTCAAGGAGATTCTTCTTAAATTGAATCTACCTGATCACAGGTCGATCCTCAAGGATTTAAAGGTTACTCCAACCTAACACGAGCGAATGACAAAGCCATATTTGCCCCCCCGCTTTATTGCTAACTATTTTAATGCATGATACTTAAAGATGGTGGTGAAGGTACCTGATTCCAGCTGGCTCACAAGATTCATAACCGCATGCTCATACCCGACCGACAAAACATAAAGACATTATGAAAGCTCAAGTACATGTTTCAAGACTTCCGCTACTCTGATACCGTACGTCTTTCTTGAAGTGACAAAGTATTAAAGTCAAAGAATTTCAAAGAAGTTTCCGTCACTCTGATACCGAACGTCTTTCTCGAAGTGACGAAGTGTTAAAGTTAAAGAATTTCAAGAAAGATGCAACATTAAAGCTTTCCAAGTCAACAAATCAAGAATGGTATGAGCATGTCGGTCCAGAAGTCACAAGATCACAAGATGACAAAGTCACAAGATGGCGAAACAAGATTATGCTTGGTTGATGATCTCACAGTGCTCAAGATCACATCTCCACTTACAAGTAAAGATAAAGGAACAAGCTCGAGCCTAAAGTCAAAGATTACTACAACATATTCACAAGAGAAAGTCAAGTTTACGAGCTGAAGACTAAGAGATATAGCATAGTATGCTAGGTTAAATTTTGTAAAATGGAGTGACCTCCCTTAGGGGGAGATTGTTGGAAACAAGAAAAGTATCGGTCACTTCCAAGTTGTAATAGTCTTAGCCCGTAGTTTGTTATATGATTAGTCTAGTAAGCTAGTCTGGCCCAAGGCCCATGGAAATCCCGTTAAG
Organism: Tanacetum coccineum; assembly: GCA_026074375.1. NCBI lineage: Eukaryota > Viridiplantae > Streptophyta > Magnoliopsida > Asterales > Asteraceae > Tanacetum > Tanacetum coccineum. Next base: position 1,808 of record BQNB010058053.1, read on the forward strand.
GCCCATGGCCGGCCATGTATGTAGTATATATACCCTCTCCATACCTTGGAGAGAGTGGTTGGTTGTTTCATTTCTTATTTTCACACACATAATAATATTATCATCTTTCTCTCTCTAGAAACTTTCCAACTCACTTCTCTCTTTAGTTCTTGCATAATATCAAAGATTACTAGTATTCTTCAAATTGTTTCATAAGGCATGTAACCGTTATAAAGATCTCCTTCGCGCTTGCCCTCATCATGGTTTTACCGAATTGTACCAACTTGATACCTTCTACAATGCCTTAAACCCAACCGACCAAGATTCTTTGAATTCTGCCGTCGATGGTAATCTTTTGGAAAGAAGTACTCGAGATGTGTTGACGATTATCGAAAACAAATCCAAGGTTCGCAATTCACAAAACAAATCGATTGTTTCTCAAGTAAAATCAAGTGATGTTAATTCTTATTCTTCCTCCGAGATAGCCAAACTAACTCATGCAGTAAATCAGCAAACAAGTGCTGTGACTACCGCCATGACCGCTATTCTCAAACAATTCCAAGCAACCCCACCTCCAGCTTCCGTAAAAGCCATTGAGGAAATTTGTGTTACTTGCGGCGGTGCTCATCCTTATTATCAGTGTCTTGCTGCTGATGGCAACACTTTTTAGGATAATATTCAAGGATACATTTCAGTAACCGCGGTTAACTACAATCAGGGTAATTCTGGTTATCGTCCTCCAAGTGTGGCTAATCAAATTCGACCATCGAGTTTTGCTCAACCAAATGTGCAAAATAATCAAAACGGGTTTAGCCAACCTCAAGGATATAATCGAGGAAACAATTTCAATCAAGATACATCTTATCAAGCTCCAACTCAACAAAATCAAGTTGTACCTTTAAGTGAGTTGGAGAAAATTAAGAAGATAAATGAGGTTAATATAAAAGCCATGCAAGCTCAAATTAACAATGTGAAAAATGAGTTAAGAAATGAAATACAAACTTTGATTCAAGCTTCAATGTTAAATCAAACCAATGAGCTTAAGAACATGATGGCTAGCTTTTTTCAAATGAACACCGCTTCTACTTTGTAACACCTCATTTTTACAATATAGCAACGGAAGCTAATCTGGGGTATTACTTCATGGATACAACAATTATAATCATAGAAAACGACCCAAAAGAGACGTTTATTCAAAAGATATGTTATCATTCATTTCAAATCAGAGTTTTACAAAGGCAGGTCCTAAAATCTAGTTACATACAATGTGAATGATAACAAGTTTAGCCATCTTCGAGTCCATGCCACTCCGTGCCGTATATTGCTCAATAACCTGAGATAAACATGCTAAAAAGTCAACACAAAGGTTGAGTGAAATTCATAGGTTTGATAAACAGTTGAATACAAGTCATAGTGTAATAATTGTACAAACATAATTATTATGAAAATGTTATTGTTATGATCTTGGGTCACGTTATTATATACCTGTTATTTGTAATAATTGCAACGAATGCAATTATCATAGTAACCGTGTATTACTGGGTTATTGTCTTGTTTGGTTTGTTTGGTCATGTCTTGTATAGTATAGTTTGGTCTAAGCTCATGGCACACAAACTGACTAGTGTATATATATACCCAAAATAATTTGATATATATATAGATATAATGGCCCTCGGTGTAAGTACTTGCCATATACTTATGAAATTCAAATATAGTGTGTTTGGTTACCTATCCGGCTAACACAAACAGGATTCATCAATCCCGATAGATCTATCCACCATATTCGCGTTCACCCGTAAGTGATTAATGGTCCATGATAATGAGGGACTTTTAGCATAAAGTAACTTAGACATTAGTCGTAATGGTGTATCAGATTAGCATATAACTTGCAAAAACACTTGTATTCATAATTTAAAGCATGTATAAGTCTTTGAAAAGTAGTCACATTGTCATAAGATAAACGAGTATGCAAAGAGTTTGTAACAAGCATGTATCCCCCTCGCAGGTTTATAAAACATGTAAATAAGTAAATGCGAGGTTATGAATCTCACCTGATAGGCAGATGCAATAAATATTTCAGAATGAAAGCTGACGAACTTATCACAATCTTAACAGGGAATGTTGATATAGCAAAATGATAGTAATTAGCCACGTCACACAACCTGAGTAAATGTGTTGAGTCTTAGGAAGATTGCACTCTAGAACTTTAGTTTTAAGAGTTATGAGTTTGATTGAAGAGTTTGGAATTATTGTATCACTGTTCGGGCCATCATAATTCAGAAGTCATTCAGTAAACGTTTGAGGAGCTAGGGCACTTTAAATCGTAAACCCAACAACTCAGTCAGAACGTAATACCAAGGTGAAACCCCTTAATATGAAGCTCCCTAGTTTTGTGATATGATATAATCAGTTTTAAGTGTTTTGATCAATATCTGGAAATGTTAAGCACGAGAAGCGTTAATTAAAGTTATGTCTTGTAATGTTTTGAACATGATTTTATACTTTTTCAAAATGTTACATTTTAGACCCTTGAGTTTGAAAAGTGGCAAAATATACCCTTGGGGTTTGCACTTTTACGAGTTTGGTCCTTCAAGTTTAAAAGATATACAAAGTAAACCTTGTACTTTGAAAAGTGACATAATAGACCCCTGTAGTTATAACTTTGATAAAATTTTAAAAGATAACAAGTAAACCCTTGCACTATACAAATTTACTAAAAAAGACCCCCTAAAGTTATAACTATTGATAAAATGTACAAAATATAGATCCTTTGATAGTTATAAATTACCGAGAATTGAACGATATATACCTCCTTGCATGGAATAATAATTACAAAACATGTCCAAATTGCCAAGCAAGCTTAATTTAACATTTCAACAATAGACATATATAAGTTATAAAAAACTAAAAAATGAAGATTTAACGCAACGCAATTTAGTTACAATAACCGATTCGTTAAGCTATGAAGCAAAACGGTCAAATTCGGGGATTCAAAACTAAAACGCGCGTGTTTTATTAAAGTATCCATACCTTTCTAACTCAATAAAGTGGAATATTTTTAACATTATTATAAGCATGCTATGATTATATTTTGTAACAATATTTAAACCATTATAACATTTAGTTTTAAGAAAAACATAAAATTAGGGTTTCGGGTGTACGGTTTTGGATCAAAACAGAAAATGAGCATGAATTGAGTTATGAAACTTTAACAAGAGTTTATTTAGGATCATATGAACATTATAAGAGTGTAGGAGCAGAAGTAGAACATCCAGACCTTGTTAGATCTTATATGCATGAAAAACGGGTCGAAATCGGGACTTTTAGCTTCGTACGCCTAGAATAACGACTTCGGGGCTTCAAATATTCAAAGCTTCGCTTGATTACTTCTATTAGATCTTATTTGAACTTATTGGAGCAAAGGATTGCTACCTTGAATGGGTTATAGAGGAGTAAGTGGGGGATGAGTAGAAATGAGGGATGTTGAGCTCTATTTATACTTGAAAATCCTTAGGAGTTAAGGTTTGCTTCATGATCTGATTTAGGACACTTGGATAAGCTAGTAGATGAGGTGTTGAAGCTATGGTGTGAGTTGTAGAGCTAGGATAAGTAATTGAAGATGTTGAAACGGCTTATACAGGATTTTTTGGTCCACAGACTTTAAAAGAGAAAGCAAAAGGTATGTGGTAGGCTGTTATAGCCAAGAAATGGTTTAGATATTTGGAGGTATAGGTTGCTTGTAATCTTCAATAGCACATGTGGTGAGTCACCATAGGTGCTTAAGTTGCAAAGATAAACTTCAAAAATTGGTCAAAATCAAAGAATTAAGGATCGCTGGGTACACTAGGGCTCGAATGAGTTTTTATGCATGTAAGTACGTTGTGTACATGATCCAAAGTGATAGAGTATTTATCTTAAGGATTTATTAAGGATTATAAAATCAAGGTTTTTGATAAGAGTTTTGGTTTGAAAATGGGTCAAAAATGAATGAATAAGCTGTGGGTTCAATTTAGGGCACATTAGGGTTTCAATAAGGGGATTGTCTAAGTGACTTAAGAACTATTGAACAATTTGCTAGGAAAAATTATAGATGGGTGAATTGTAAAACGCATTTATATGAGTTTAATATGGCACTTGATTGATGAGTTTCGTGATTAAAAAGGTCAAATTGAGTAAACGAGTTGAATGATCATTTAGTACGTTTTAGTGTGTTCGTCGGATTCATTATTTGTAAAATGATATGATATGAAGAAATAATGATGAAATAGTAATGACTAGTGTTACAAAAAGCGTTATTACAACTTATTGAGTTAATGGTTGAGGTTTAAAATGGATAAAACACAGAAACGGCGGCCAGTCATAGAGTATAAAACTAAAACTCAGATTAGGATGGGTTTTTTGACTTGGATTTCTTTGTAATTTCAATGAATGAGGAAGAATATGGATTGAAGAATGAAGTTGTAGAACTTCTCTTTGTAACTGTACATGATGGTTGTATAAGATACTTATGAAAAAAGAGTAAAATTGGTCTATTTTGGATATCGTTGCGATTAATGACTTGTATATAGTGCTTTAGAAAGCATGTACTGACCTTGGAGGGAGTTTATATTTCAAAATAAATCATTATATAACTTTGTATATATTGTAATTGCTGTTAGTATCTTAACAATCACTTAATATATTAAACCTTCTGAAATAAGGTTTAGAGTTCTACGATAACTGTTTTAAGCACTTTGATATAGTTGACATTATGCGAAAGTAACATTATAGGACAAATGTACTTATTTAATAAAAGAAGATGATATTGAACTTGACAAAATTGTGATGGTTTGCTTAACACTAAGAAGACCAGTTATGCCATAAGATAGTTGTGTGAGCTTGACTACTTTAGTTAATGCGAATATACATTGCATACTGAGATAATGACAATGCAAGTAATTCAATAAAGCGAAAAATTTCCTCCCGTAAAATTTTGAATGGGATAATAGTAAAAAAGGTTTTGCATTTGTTTGAAAAATTCTAAGGGTGTATACACATACATCAAAAACCTCTTGACACCTCAACCCCGCACCACACCGCCCACACCACAAACCACAAAAACCATGTTAGGCAATCCTCTATTCCCACTGCTCTCCACATTCCACTTCTCCACTCCCTTTCGTCAAGATTTAAAGAAAAGACCCAAATCAGGGACCCCAATACATTCTACTATGGTGAACAAGCTAATGGATGTCAAAAAGTGAATTTTCAAACTCTCTCAACCCAAAAACACAATTCATAACTCACACATTAAGTAGGAAGTAATCTACCACATAAAGAAAGAAGACGAAGACCTTCATAGATTTCTCTATGAATAATTTAGGTTTTCATTCATTGTAAGGGGGAAGTAGTTTTAGTGTAATTTTAGGAGTAGTGTAGGATTATGCTTATTTTACTTTAATTTGTATTTTAAATTCAAGCTTTTGTATACCTTTTTAATATTTAATGAAAATTCTTCTTAAGACAATCCTTTTAATAAGATTTTACTTAATGTGAAATTAATGGCCTTAATAGGTTTTTTATGAAGGACATTTCAAAAAGCACCACATAATACATTACAAAACTTGTTGTTTAAAACTGTTTATCATTAAGTTGTTTTTCAAACTTTTAAAGTAGTTAAGCTTATTTTTAAAAAATAAATAATAAATAAAATTAACAAACCAAAAATTTACCGCATCAATTACCTCATCTAACTTTTTAGATATAAGTCCAATATTGGAACGGGCTTATGGACACTACTGAAAGATGTCTTGCCAGCTAGAGCTTGTAGACAAAGCTCTAAAGAAGCTTATTACCCTTGTTTTGTGCAAAGGGAATTGTAAGTTTCATTTTTTAAGTTTTAGCTTATTTTACTGTTTGCTTATTTTTAAGTCTGAATATTGCGATATTTACTTGCTTCATATCTATGTTTGTTTGACTTATTCATGCCTTGTTATACTTTAAATTACTTTTGTCATGTTTTTTAAGTTAAAAACTGTTAGTTATATTCATTAAAACTGCATATCTGATTTCTTATTTAATGTGCTTTATTAGTTGTTGCAATTTGCTTTATTACTACTGCATATTATTGATAGTATTAATCAACAAATCTTTAAATTCTTTCTAAGGCGCTTATTTCAAGTTTGAATTTGTTTTAAAATGAAATTATCAATACAAAGGGGTGTTTTGGTTTAAGCAGGTTTTACCTTGGTTAAAAGTTGTTTGAACTACTCACTGATCACTGCAAACTTCCCTTTATTCTCTTTGTTTAGGTTAAATTCAGTGTTGTTAGCAGTTTTTAGGGTGTTAGTTTGATTTTTGAAAGGTTTTAAGGTTTTGATGAACTTTTCCATATATCTGCTAGAATTAGGAATTTTTTTTGAAAGTTAAGCCATTTATAGCTTTAAAGGTTAAGGATTATTGTTTAAATGATAGTTTCTCCTGCATTAGATTCAGAATTAGTGGCTTTGGATTGCCTTATAAACAATTAGTTAAAATTCAGTATTGTTTGCTTGTTTTTACAGTTTTAAAAGTAACTTTTGGCTCATATCTTTTAGTTAGGAATAATCTGTTTAGGGTTTAGTAAATGGGTGTTATAAGTTTATTGGTCTGCATACTTAATTTGTTTTTGCTTTTTTAAAAATCTTTTACTAGCTTAATTTTATGTCTGCAAGTAGTGTTTAGTCTGTTTCAAAAAACCAAAAAGCCAAATACAAGTTCCTGTTTAAAAACTGACCTGAATGCAGTTCATTTTCTACTTATTGCCTTTTTATTTTCCTTTAAAGTCATAGCTTATTTGTTTGTTCACTAAGTCTCCAGTACTTAAATCTTTTTTCACTTTTTTAGGTCTTTATCTAGTGCTTATTGGTTCTTATTTTGGCTTAAATGTTTGGCAAAAAGTCCTTAGAATTTGTCATGTTAAGTCTTGTGTCTTAGTTCCTTTTAGTTGTCTTTTAGCTTATGTTAATTACTTATTCCTTGTCCCATTTGCTTATTAGGTCTAGGTAGTAAGATGTTTTTAGCTTATTTGCTTTACTTTTTTTTAGAGTCTAAAAAAAGCCAAACAGTTAGCCTTTTAGTCTTAGTATAGAAAAGCAAATATGTCACCTTTTTTATAGTTTATTTCTGGCTTATTATTAGGTTTTATAAAAAGTTTTTTTTTAAGTTTGTCATTGTTGCTTATTTTATAAGTCTAAAAAAGAAAAATAAAAAAAATATTTTCTAAAAAAAAGAGGTCACAGGGGTCGAACCTATGACCTCCCCCTTTCATACCAAGCACCTTAACACACCACACACTCACCACTTGCCTTGTGGTCTTTTTCGTTTTCATGTTGTAATATTTAATATATAACCCTTTATTAGCAGTTTAGCTTATCAGCCCTTTTAAGCTTAATAACAGCTTATTCCAATAAGCTGTGTGAACCCTTTTATTTTTCTTAAGTTCTAAATTGTTCAAAGCACTTTTCCTATTTTTTTCAAATTTTTCCAAATTAGTTTAGTATTTTTAATTAATTTTTTAGATTAAAACTGTTTTTAATTCATAATAAATTAAATAAAAGTAAAAAAAATACAATTCTTTTTTAGAAAATCTTCTTTTATCATTTAGGACTGTTAAAAAATAAATTTTCATTTTTAGGGTTAAAATTTAGAGATTTAGGTTTTTAAAGCACGGGTTTTGGATCCCGTTACCGTTTTTCGTTTAAGTCCTTAATTGATTTCGTTTTTAGTTTGCCTTTACTCGTTTTTTGCATGTTATTAGTAGAATTAGAAACCAAATCAAATATTGAATCATTCAAACACGCAATCACGAACTTAAACTCGATTCTCAATTCACGCCTCGTCGGGAAACGACCCGAGAAGGTTTTTTTTTTATTTTGCTTTGGTCAAAAGCAATTTTCCTTCTTAAAGCCTTACGGAATTCTTACTCACTCTTCTATAATTGATATTATCCTTATATATATTTATACTATATATATATATATATATATATATATATATATATATATATATATATATATATCATAGTATAAAAGTTCAAATCACTGAAGCATCAGAGGCCTTCCAGACTATTTACAAACAACCCAGAGAAACCTAATAGATGTTGAGAGCGTGCGTTATTGATTTTTTTGGTGGTAATTAGGATACTCGTCTACCCTTAACTGAGTTTTCTATAATAATAGTTATCATTCGGGTGTTGATGTGCTCTATTTGAAACGTTGTGTGGAAGGAAGTGTAGGTCACATGTTCTTTAGGCTGAAATTGGAGAAATTTGGTCGATTGGACCAGAATTGGTACAAGAGACAACAAATAAGGTAATATTGATTAAAGAAAAGCTCAAAGCGGCTAAAGATTGCCAAAAGTAAACATTTAGAGTTGAAGTTGGTGATAAAGTGATGTTGGAAGTGTCGTCTTAGAAAGATGTAGTGCATTTAGTAGTGTATTTGATGTGTTTCAAATTTAAAGGAGTATTGGACGGATGCAAATATGCATGTGCCTTTGGAAAGAATTAAAGTACACAAAACTCTTTGTTTTGTTGAAGAACCTGTCAAGATTATCGATCGTGAGGTTAAAAGTTTAAAGCCTAGTAGGATTTCAATAGTTAAAGTCTGCTAGAACTCGAAGCGAGGTTATGAGGATTTTATGAAAACTAAGTATCCACACGTACTCATTGAGCAAGTTATAGTTGGAAATACTAATTAAAGTTTGGTACATAGGCTTACTGGTAGACCTTAGTGCACCTTTAAATGTCCTTATGAGGTTTGGTTAATGTTATATTTTGAATAAACTCGAAGTCGAGCCGATTCTTCAAAAACGTTGAGCTTTGTAACAACTCATAACTTAGTTCCAAGAGAGTTCTTGTTTGATGAGTTGCAGGGTTAGGTTATGAATGACGTTGTTACACAACTTAAGGTTTTTGACGAGTTTCCTCGAAGACGGGCGATGTTCATGTAGTTAGATGTTATTTTTACATAGAGTTGTATGCTGCTATTTGTACCCTTGTATGGGCAAGCGAAGTTGTAAGCAGTGAGTTTCTGATCGTGAAAGTTAAATGAGATTCAAAGTGTAGCCTTAAGTTCACGTGGGAACATGAGGACCATATAAAAGCTAAGTATACCTGATTTTTTATTGATGATGATGTTGAACCTATTAGTTAAATCTTCGGACGAGATTTCTCTAAGGAGGGGATACTGTGACAATTGTGCTTTGAGCATGTTAGTCAAACCGTTGGTATTGACTTGAGCTTCATTATGTGTTTTGATAATTATGTATTTATGTGATCTTATGTGAGTTGGTTATAAATCCATTTAGCGTGATCGTCTCATGGTGATTGAAGTTATGGTTGCTATGGATATTTCATTATGTTCACATTTTAGTGACAATGAAAATGGTGGTATGTTTATATGTGTGTACGTATTTATATGTATATGTATACGTATTTAGATAATAGGAATTCGCGAGGATAGAAATTTGGTTTAGAAATTTAGTTAATGAATTTTAGTATTATTAAGTTGGAGAAATAAAGTATGAAGTGAATTTATTTTTAGGTATTTAAAACTAGTTTTATATAGAAGGATGTCTAAATAATTAAAGGTTTTTATAGAAATAACAAAATTAAAGGGTTTTTATGTAAATAATAATAAATAGAAAAATAAAAAAATATAATTAGGAGTGTTTGACCGATCGGTGGAAGGAAAAAAAAGAAAAAAGAGTTTTATTAAAAAACCAATTTGTGTTAGATAGGGACTAGGAATATTGGTGTAGCCTATAAATACCAAAAACCACTCCTCCATTTTCTTTTTAATAACCAGTTGAATTAAGAGCAGAGAATTTTTTTTATTATTCAAGATCCAAGTGGTGGTTCGTGTTAATTAATCGAAGGCTTTAGGTATGTTTATAAACTTTAATTGTTTTAATTTTCTTTTTAATTCATGTAACAATAAAGTGATGGAAAAATTATGGTTTCATAAAATCTGTAAATTAATGATGTTAAAATTAATTAGAAGTGTTTAGGGTTTAATTAGAATCATATTGATGTATTCGGTTAGAGTTAGAACGCGATAAAATTGAATTTAGGGTTGAGCAGAATTTTGAGTCATCTTGTTCGAATGTTATCTCATGATTAGTAATGAGATTTTTGATGAATCTTATGTCTATTGATAAGTTCAGCGAGTCTAGTTTCTAGAAAATCCAGCCTCGAAAGTTTTTAAGGTCCGGAAGTCATTCAAATGTTGGTTACACTAAAAGTTGTTAGATCAGTAAATACGAGTCAGATTTATGTCGTGTTTGTGAGGGTAAAACCTATACTTAAATGTGGAATTAAGCTTGGACCTTCTACACTAGTTAAGTTCCATATGTCTATGGATAATCCTATAAAAATTAGCCTCTGAAAGTATGTCTAAGTATGGTAGTTAGAGTGATATATTTTGGTGTGCAATCAGATCCGAATTAGGACAGTTTTGAAGTTTGATTTTATTTGAGGTAGTTTCACATGTAAGTAATACTTGGGAATCACAAGGTAGTTAATATACTCATAAATGAACATGGGTGATTTTTGGTATAATTTATGAAGGTCATTAAGTAAGGGTTTTGGGTACGTAAAGAGACACTAAAATTCTGCAATTCTGAGTTAATTGTAAGTAGCTAGTGTAAAGTGTTAGTAAGATGGTTAAGGTTGGGCATGGTGTCGGGGTAACCCATGATGGTTGACTAAACCCTTAGAAATCCATCATATGTGTGTTACATGGACTAGAGCTTTTAGCTTGGTCACATGTAACCGTGTTTATTTATTTGTATAGTTGCGTGTAGAGATTTAGAAGTTACGTTTAAGTATCCAGGTGAGTTTCATAGTCCCATTTTACTATGTTTTCTTGGTATGGAAGTGATGCAAAATATGTTTCAAAATGTATTGATTCTGTGATTATATGGTTCAAGTTACACATAGACATTTAAGTAGCTATTATATGTTATGTGTTGCATGTTGTATGATGTTGCATTGTTCTTCGCGTACTTTTTGGGCAAGAGGTTCGCCTTTTTGTTGTGGGTATGAACCTGTGTGTGTGCTACGGTACCAAAAGTCTGGGATTTGGGGATTTCATTCCTCTCCATGACTATTTTTGTTGCATTGGATCGAGGGACACGTTTTGTCCCAATTGAGATTCTTAGTTGCATGAATGCTAGCATGTATAATAGCCAACTTATTTTTCCTACCATGTTTTGTTTTTTATATAATCACAGTAATTGATTTAAATCTTGTATTGGTGTCGTAAAACCTATGACTCTCACCAACCATTGTGTTGACGTTTTAAGCATCATTTTCAGGTGAGCGTTATGAAGGTGTTGAAGTAAATAAAAGTGGCTATAGAGACCATTAGGATGCATTGGAAGTCCCCATTTGATTTCGTTTCGTATTTTGTTGCATGAATTCTTGAATGTTTTTAATAGGTTTGTGAGACATTGTCTTTGTATTAATGAGACCCCCTTTTCATTAATACAAGATGCCGATCTTTTGTTTTCGGTATTGTCATGACACATCGTGTCTTTTATATTAGTTATGCATGTAGTGATTCTCTATTGTTGACACCATTGTGTTATGATGATATCCATGATGTTACGCCTTGTGTTTTCGCCTTGGCGGGGTGTGACACCAGAGCTTGGTATGAAACCTTATCAACTTATTTGTTGGACAATAGGTTTCAGAAAGGAAGTAACAAGACTTGTTTTTCAAACGGGAAAAAGGTGATATTCTGTTAGTTCAAGTGTATGTAGAGGATATCATTTTTGCTCTACAAAGAAAGTCATTATGCACTGAGTTTGCAGAAAACAAAGAATTTTAGAATACGGAGATCATGGAATGAGTGATGTCAAGGAATGATTATGAATTTGTAAGAGAGTTGCTAGTCACGCGAGATACAGATTTTGAAATGAACAGATGATGAAAGTAATAATGATAATGAAGGTAATAAAAATAATGATTAAGGGATTGTTTGTAGAAACTTGTTTGTATGTATGTTATATACTTAAGCCTACTTATTTATAATTAATCACTTATAAAAAGAAGCGTTCAACTCCTTGTAACTGAGAATTTATAAATCCATAGTTGAGAGATTTATAATTTCCTTATTCAAATGAATAGTGTGTAAACCATACTTAAACAAATTCATAATAGTGTTCATCAATGATATTCTTATCTACTCTTATAACAAAAAAGAACACGCAGAACATCTGAGAATAATTTTGAAATTTCTCAAAAGGGAGGAATTGTATGCCGAATTCTCCAAAAGTGATTTGTGTATTTGTATCGTATGATTTAATGTCTCATTATCATTCTCATAGTTTTATCTTCTACCTAATACCATTTTGATATCATGTTTTATTCTTAAATAGGATGATTTATAATCATCTTATTGAAATGAATTAGGACGCTTTTTCATTTGAATAAGGAATTATAAACCTCCGAACTATGAATTTATAAATTCTCAATTACAAGGATTGGGACGCCTCTGTTTGTAAATGACAAATTATAAATGAATGAGCATAAGTATGGCATTCGTACAAACAAGTTTCTTCAAATCCGTTTGTATAAATAAATTCTTTTTCTTTACTATCATCATTACCTTCATACAATTAAATCTCTAGTCACCATCTGTTCATTTCCAAAATTTATATCCAACATGATTTGCATCTCTTTTAAAATTCATAATCATTTCTTAACATTACTCCGGCATTCAGCTAAATCTCAGAACCAGAAATAATTCAAGAAACCACTGAAAAGATCATGCAAATTCGTCAACTCTTGCAAGCTGCAAGAAATCGACAAAGAAGTTACGCCAATGTAAGACGAAAGCCTCTAGAATTTCAAGTTGGCAATCATGTTATGTTGAAAGTATCACCCCGCAAGGGTATCTTTCAATTCGGAAAATGAGGAAAGCTTAATCCATGATATATTAGACCATTCAAAATCCTTGAACGAATTGGCCCAGTGGCATACATACTAGAGCTTCCTGAAAAGCTTAGTAGTATCTACAATACTTTCCACGTTTCAAATCTCAAGAAGTGCTTATCTGATGAATCTCTTATTATTCCAATAAAAGAACTTTAACTCGACGACAAACTCAACTTTGTAGAAAGACCAGTGGAAATTATGGATCGTGAAATCAAGAAACTTAAACGAAGTCGTATTCCTATAATCAAAGTGCGATGGAACTCTAAAAGAGGACCAAAATTTACATGGGAATGTGAAAGACAAAATTCGTGCCAAATATCCTCATTCGTTTTCAATCATCACTTCAAAATCCAATTAAATCTTGGGACGAGATTTCTGTAAGGGGTGGAGAGTATAACAACCCGCAATTTTCATAAATGTAAATATCCATATATTAAGTTAGATGATGTAAAATCTATCAATTATATATGAACTCACCTTTTTCAGGGAAATTTTTACATTACTTACTTTGCCAATATCTCGATGTATAACATTTCTTACATAACTAAAGTTAACGGGCTCAGGCAACCTACATATGGCAATCTTATCTTCATATATGACAAGCAATCATCATAATATATCAAGTCAATCTCATAATATCATTTTTACAAAGTACATTATTCCTATAATGTACCATTAGCAACGTTATATCAAAATGGGCTTTAAACCGTTATCGGATGCCTCTAAACCCTAATTCCATGAAGGATTAACATCTAAAGTGAATGCACAAGCTACTAAAGAATATGTACAAGCAATATAACATCTCATTTGAAATATAAAATCTCTTCAAGTCAAAGTACAAGTCTCTAAAAGCTCAATGTACAAGTCATTAAGCATGATCTCCAAAATAGCCGTTTTACCTCCGTTTTCATTCTAATTTCTTCACCACCACTTGTGTACAAGCTACTACACTCATTCTACAATGTATAAACCCTAAATATTCTATTCATAAGCTTTCATACATCTTTTTATACTCAAAACCCTAATTCAAAACCCTAAACCCTAAAACCGAGCTAGTTTCTAAACCATGACTCGTTTCTTCGTTTTTATCCATTGTAAACCTAAACCAATACTTAAATAAGTTATAATAACATAAATTACAACATTCTCAATCACTTTCCATCATCATTTCACCATATTAACAACAATGTACAAGAAACAAAGCTAGAAAACCCTAATTGTGCCCTAATTGTAACTTTGACCCCCGTTTTCTCGTTTCTAACCATTCATATCTAAAGTAAGCAACCAAGAGTAATTGTAAACTCATAAAATGAGTTTACAAACCATTATCCATCATTATCCATCATTACTTTGGCAATATACAAGAAATAGAAAGCTAGAAACCCTAAAGAAACCATTATAAGCCCTAATCTAACCCGTAATCTTATTTACTCAAATCCAACCCATTTTAAACCAAACCACCCTTTATTTTTCGTTAATAAGTCAAGATATGATCCTTGTAAAAACATATTATCAAGACACTTTACAATGCAACATGCTGAATTATAAGCATGAATAGACAAGAAAACCCTAATCGGTCATGCCCATTTGGAAAACCGCGACCCCATTTCTTCATTTTTGACCCGTTTTAACTCAAACCAATTGCTAAATCCTAATGACACTTCTTATTACAGACCTTGAGAACATATATCAACTATCCTTAATCATTATACATGAAATTCAAGCAAGAAAACTTGTGAAAACCCTTGTCGAGCTCAAAATAGACCCGCACCCTTTCTTTACCTTTTTGACCCATTTAAGACCCATACATGTGAAAGATACTTACATGAACTCCTTATAGAAACCCTTAAGAAGCTTACCCACCTGCTTAGACCTTTCCATGGCCAAAATCAAAGGCACATGGCCTCTCTTTTGCTAGAAATAGCCGCGGCATCAAAAAGAGGTACACACCTCATTCAAGCTAGTTTCTAGCTTCACCACCACATCTACTAGCTTCTCCTCATCACCCTCTAGGTCTTTTATGTGTCCTAACTCAGATTGAAAGTTTTCCTTGAGCTCTAAGGGTCATTCAACTATAAATAGCAACCTAAACTCTTCATTTTTTTTCATCCCCCACTTCCTCCTCTAAAACCCTTACATAGAAGCAATCCTTTGCTCTAATAGATCATAAGTGATCTTAAGAAGGCTCAAGTTCAAAAAGGAAGCAAAATAAACCAAGAAACGAAGTCCGGGAGTCGTTATTCTAGGCGTACGAAGCTAAAAGTCCCGATTTCAACCCGTTTCCAAGCCATAAGCTCAAGACCAGGTTCTATAAACTTATATTCTGTATTAATACCCTTATAATGTTCATATGATCATGCTAAAATCATAATATAAAGCTTTGAACTCAAAAATCAATGTGTTATACCTTTTTGATCCAAAACCGTGCACCCGAAACCCTAATTTCATGTTTTTACTTAATCTATGAGCTAAACTTGTAAAATATTGTTATAATCAACCCTAATAACCTTATATAACCTTAAAATAAGTGCTTTGATAAGTCATGAAAGAATTTGAGCTTAAAACCCGCGCGTTTTCATTTTAAAACCCTAATATGACCCGTTTTGCTTCCTAGCTTAACGAATCGTTAATTTAAACTTGCGTTGTGTTAAATCTTCATATTTTAGTTTATTATAACTTATAAATGTCTATTGAAATGTTAAAATAAGCTTGCATGGCAATTTAGACATGTTTTGTAATTATAATCCATGCAAGGGGTATATATCATAATTTTCAGAAACTTATAACTAAAAGGACTAAAAGTGTCATTTTATTAAAGTTATAACTACAAGGGTCTATTATGTCACTTTTTAAAGTACAAGGTTTACTTGGTATATCTTTTAAACTTGAGGGACCAAAGTCGTAAAAGTGCAAACTCTAAGGGTATATTCTGCCACTTTTCAAACTCAAGGGTCTAAAATGTAACATTTTGAAAAAGTATAAAAACACATTCAAAACATTACCAGACATAACTTTAATTAATGCTTGACGTGCTTAACATTTCCAGATATTGAATAAAATGCTTAAAACTGCTTATGTTATAACTATTATATCATTCATCATCGATGTGCTTTCAAAAATCATGTCCCGGATTCATATCATACCACAATACTAGGGAGCTTCATATTAAGGAGTTTCATCTTGGTATTACGTTCTGACTGAGTTGTTGGGTTTACGATTTAAAGTGCCCTAACTCCTCAAACGTTTACTGAATGACTTCTGAATTATGATGGCCCGAACGGTGTTATGATAATCTTTATATCAAAATCAACATCAATATTCAAAAATTACCATCAATGATTTTAAAATATTGTCTTTTAAAATATTGTCAATTTACTTTTCAAAGCATTGTACCATCAATGATTTTTCAAAAAGAAGTAAGTTTTCATTT
>BQNB010058053.1:23418-35308 GCA_026074375.1 Tanacetum coccineum
AAATAAATGATCCATAATAGAATCATATGAGATTAACTAAAATCAAATGAGACTACATAAAAATCACATGTGATTCTGCTTAGAATCTCATGTAATTCTGTTTTGAATCTCATGTGATTTAGTTTGAATCTCATGTGATTAAGTTTGAATCACACAAGATTCAATTTGAATAACATATAAAGACTTACCTTATAGTCTCTCGCTGTTTCTGCCACAGTTCCAGTTTTCTTCTCTTGTTCTTTTCCCTTTTTGGTATTAAGTGTTGTATTATCCTTCGGCTTCTTGTCTCTAATAATGACAGTTTCACAACCTTTATTTATTTTTAATTCTTGTATCATACAAGTCCAACAACCTTGGATTATTTCTGTTTGAACAAGCAAAAATATCATCCTAGTATATACTCGTGCTGCTTGAAGTTCAATTGGCAACTTTGTTTCACGTTTTGGAGCTGCTTCAATTGTTTTGAAGTCTAATGCCTCTTGTCTATACATTTGCCTTTCCATTGCTGATTCATATGACATCATGAAACTAACAAGCGTTGTCTCAGGGCTTGTGAAACTTTTGAAGAACGAGTTTTCACTTTCAGACCTTGAAGTGGTCCTCATCAATCCAAATAACAGGGAGTCAACAAAATAAGCTGGAATCCAAATTTCTTGAATATTAAACATCTTTGTCATCCATTTGTGATTTTGCAAACCAAAATCTTCAATTAATTTGGCCTTTTTTCTTCAAACTTCAATGGTTCAATGAACATATTCCAAACGATCTTATCAAAACGTTCTTTGAAATATGTTTCATTGTATATTTGCTTACAAATCTGTTTCGGATAAATTATAGTAATTAGTTTAATCACAAGAGATACAAAGATCAATCACAAGAGAGACAATAAGGTAAGTCTTTATATGTTTGTAATAACCTTTTACATGAATCACATGTGATTTGTTGAAAATCTCATGTGACTCATTTAGATTCACATGTGATTCCTTTTCAATCTCATGTGATTCTGTTTAAATCATATGTGGTTCTTTTGTACTCACAAGTAATAGATATGATTCAAAAAGAATCTCATGAGATTCTAAAGGAATCACATGAGATTCAAACTGAATATCATGAGATTCAAACTGAATCTCATGTGATTCAGTTTTAATCTCATGTGATTCTGTTTGAATCACAAGTATTTGTTAAAAAATTATGTTAATAAAAATACCTTTGATAGAATTTTTTGCATAATATGCCACATGCAAAGTCTGTGTTTGGATTTAGTAAAAACGGCTTCGATAGCTCTTTTCATGGCTCCATCTTGATCTGTCACAATCATCGTTGGTTCTTTTAAGAAAGCGGTCATGAATGCTGTTAGCAGCCACGTGTATGATTTTATATCTTCATGTAGAAGCATTCCGGAACCAAGTGTGACACACTTTCCGTGATTATCGATTCCAATGAACGGTACAAACTTAAATACACAAAATCACAAGTCATTTTTAACAGTTGAACAATACTGAAAACATAATCACATGAGATTCATAATAAAAAAAATTTAGCGCAAAATTACATGTTATTTTACCTATAACTTCTTCTATAACAACATTTGGATTTGCAAATTCTTGTAAAACATCTTTAGTGCCACCTAACAATTTACCCTCGTCACTCCCTCTCACAGTTCATCTTTATCAGTCACACCACTCTCATGAGTTAAACATTTCAATTAAATACCCACTTTATGCAAATATACTAACAAAACACTTCACACACGCTCACAAACCAAATAAATAATATAAAAAAGCACGGGTACCGAAAAGCAGCTTGCTCACCCCCTTTGTGGGCATTTATTCACATTGCTCACGCATGACCGCATACCCCATTAGTGGGCTCACGCATGAAAAATAGCCTCACGATGGCCTTACAATTGCAAATCGTAAGCCATAATAGCAGCCTTATATCAAGATTTTTCAAGAATGAGATCTTACAAGATTTATTATTAATTTTTTTATGAAACACTGATTAATTGAGGATTACACTATCATTTTTAAAAGGTTTGTCGTAATATGTTACGATCTCACATCAACCAATTATGAGATTGGTCGGTGATTTATAAAGTTTAGGTCTCCCTTCCTTTTATAATCTAGTTTTTTTAGTGAGTTTTACAGTTTACGAACCGACACGGTCTTAGTACGAACAATAATTTTGAGACCAAAAAATATTTAAAATAAGTTATGAGTTTTCAGAAATGACCTTATTTTGGATGCCCTTATTATAAAGGGTAAGGTGGTGTTTGTTTTTTGTAAAGAGCCTCTTAACAACCTCTTAATCTGACTCATTCAGACACGTTTAGACATTTGGCTCATTAAGTGCGTTTTTTTTTCTCGTTTCGACGCGGTCAGAGGCTGAAACCTCTTAACCAACTAGATGTGGAGGGGGTGTTTTAATGCCTCTTGATGCCTACTTACTATTTACATTTTCTTGTTTTTTTTCTTTAAGTTTATTACTTTTTTTTTATTTTGTGCCATGTTTTTTTCGACTTTTCGTTTAACATTGTTAGCATGCTAAAAAGTATTACCCTTTTCTTTCTAATGATTCACCTTTTTTCGACTTTTTCTTTAATCATTTCGTTACAGTTTCACACAAGTTTATAACAAAATGGCAAATGGTTCCAAAATATTCTTTAGGTACTGTACCTTACAGTTTAGCAAGCAAATTTAGTTTCTAGCTCATTAAAATAAAAACCTTTTTGTACAACACAAGTTAATTCTTGTAACACCCCAAAACTGGGTTTTTAAGTATTTAATTATGAATAGGCCGTTAGAGAAGGTTTGATTATGACTTTAGTAGCCTAAATGTGTTAATGAACTTAAGTATATGTATGTCAGAATCAATACGGCGTATTGGTAAGTGTGAATACGACGTATTGATATAAGAATGGATATGGCATATCCGGGTTAATGAATACGGAGTATTGGTTTCTAGCTTGGATACGGCGTATCCAAGGGAATGGATACAGCGTATTGGTCAAGTCGACAAAAGTAAATGACTAAGCTACCCTTTTTGACGAGTCACCACTTTCACTTAAATATCTCAACCTCTAGACCTTTTTCACAAATTTTTCCTTCCCACCACATTTTCGCACTATCACGAAGGAAGTTTGAGGCAAAGTTAACCTTGTTCTTCTCTTTACAACCACTAGTGCGGAAAGCACCCTCAACCGCCGACAACCATTTAGTACAAGCAATCGGATCAAGCATCCCATCAAACTTGGGCACATCACATGCCGTGAAATCACGGTAGGTTGCCATCTCGTTTCTAGAATCGCTCATCATTCCACCCTTTTTAAGCTCTTCCAACTCCTTTCGTATTACCTCTTTAAGATTTTCGGTTGTTCGACTAATATAGTATGGCATCACGTTTTTAATTTTCTTCCCTACTTGCCTATTTATCATTGATTTTAAGGCTTTCGTTTCCTCCTCCGTGAACCCTCCATAATTGAGGCCCTCGGAATCGGAGGAAGACTCATTTTCACTTTCACCACGGATTGTATCACCTATTGGAGACTCGGCTCCCTTGGAGGTAGAAGCTTTTTGGACCTCCTTACGACGCTCATCAACCATCTTTTCTTCTTACTGAAAATAAGAGTTTAAACATTTAAGCATTGCTATAAATTCATTAAACTCTACTTATGACATTTCAGATTTCACTCTTAATCAAACCTATATGTATAATCCTTACACTTTCGGTTATACATATGTATCGTATTTTTATCACAACGGTGGCCAAGCGTTGTCATAAAAATGCTCTACATATGTATCTTTGAAAGTCGTAAAAACTATACACATGCTACCTATCCGTTCTCAACGCACCTAAAAGTCTAAGTCTAGGGAATTTTAACATGATATCCTAGATCTCTTAGACCAAGGCTTTGATACCAAGTTGAAACGCCCCTTAAAACGACCCAAGAAAATTTTCAAAAAATAACTTGTAAAATGACTTTACAAACAACTTATAAGAATTTGAATACATAAATTGGAAACAAAAACATACACAAGCTCATGTGTATTTATAAGAAACATATACCACAACCATTAAGTGAAAACTTGAAGTATAAAAGAAGTATAAACCTTATGTAAACTGTATTCAATACGCCGTATTCATTTTCTGAATACGCCGTATTGACCTAAGAAACGGATACTCCGTATCCAAAATGAGGATACTCCGTATTCATGGATACGGTTATCATATTTAAGACCAACGAATGAATACGCCGTATTCATTGGTTGAATATGTCGTATTACACTTAGGCTTGTAGTACACCGTATCAATGGCCGTATTGCCCAATACGTCGTATACATTAGTTGGATACGCCATATTGGGGACCTGATACAGAACATTTACAGAATCTGTCAAATTCTACAGGAACTCAAAATGCCAAAAACCCAACCTACTATAACAGACCTCAAATGACCATAAAACCTGCACTTTTGACAATTGTATTTCGTCCATGAAGTTCCCCAACATAGAACATTTCAAAAACAAGTTAATAGGACCCATTACACTAAATCCAAACATCATTTAACACATTGCTAATAATCATTCATAACCATTTCATCATATGTACTTGACCCGTTATCGTATTAAATCAAGACACTTGAACTAGTATGACTTGACTTCAAAAGGAACACAAAAGACCTAAAGTAACATATTTATACCAAAATAGGGAATTACACTTGGGGCTTCAACTTTGACGATTCCTTGATCCAAAAGAGGGGTCTTCTACTTACTGAGGCTATTTAATCCACCTTCTATGCCATAACTAGTTCTTCTCCTTACCTTTTTCTACACCACTCGAACCTACAAAACATTGGGAAACTCACGTATAATCGAAATGCTTAGTAACTATATAACATAAACATCTTCGTTCAAAATAAAACTAGTGGTTAACTAGTTGTATTCATTTAAGGAATACATTCACATAAACACATACCTTTAATAAGCATAAAACAATTATGCTAACATTACATTATTAGCATTGGATCCAAGCTACATACATTCACACATTCCTTGAACAAAGGTAATCATAATATAATAAAATTCACATTATGATCACATTAACATGTTTAGTCAATATACTTACCTTGACTATGCCACTAAAATCCTACTTGAACTCAAGACTTGGTCCTCCTTTGCTTCCTATGGGAAATTAACCCTAATAACAACTAATTAGTGTTTAGGATCATCAATTAATAACATTTAACCATTATACCCAAATTGATAACATAAACCCTAATTTCTATATTAAATCATTACTTACTTGATGAAGGGTTTGAGATTAAGGACTCCTAATTGCTTGATTATCCTTCTCTTTTGATCAATTTCTTTAATTTAGAAAGCCCTAGATTTTCTCTCCTTTTTCTTCTTGATTTCGATACAGACACAACCACTCATACACACACTTGAGTTTTCTGGAAAATGTCAGAATTAACTTATTTCTAATATTTAATTTTTCAAGTTTATTAATTTGGCAACATTAGTCCTCTAAGTTTTATTCTTCCTATTTTTGACACATAACTTATAATAACTTAACACTTATTTATTTCAACTTATAACTTTACCATTTTCTTATAACTTACATTCTAAAATAATTAAATACTATTATTTATAAGATAAAATAATACCTCGATGGGCAACGGGCGTTACAATACATCCCCTCTAAAACGGGATTTCGTCCCCGAAATCTACTCTTAAAATAATTGAGGGTATCTAATCCTCATCTTCTCTTCCGGTTCCCATCTAATGCTTGTACCCTTCCGATGTATAACAACCTGCAATTTTCATCAATGTAAACAGCCATCTATTAAATTAGATGCAATGTACTATCATTTGATTAATACAAACCACCTTTATAACACCCCGTATTATGTCAAATCTTTACACAACTCCGTGCTTTTGTTAAATTTAATTTCTTTACTAGTTCGTTGATTTCTTTAACTGAATTCATGTAGTTGAGCATTTATACAACCTTAGCTATATCATGTGAGCTCAAAAGCCCAACGTTTGTTAGAAATTGTCATATACACTCCGTAATGTGTTATTCAAGTCCATCCCACACGTTGTTAATATTCACCCGCGTCAAGAGAAGGTTGGACAAAGACATTTATTTGATCAAAGTTAGAGGGCTCAAAAATAAACCTCACAACTTGTGACTTATATAAATTTAAAAACTAGGGAAAAACATTTAGAAAATAAAGTCCCTAACTATTACCAATGGATCGGCTAAACTGATAAACATAGAAATTTAAGATATTACCCCATGATTAAAAACCATTACTTTATTTACAAAATCTCCTAACCCCACGTGATATATACTCTTTTCTCTTCTGTTTCTACTCCACACGCAACCCATCACAAGAAATCCTCAACCCCTTTTATCTCCTTAACACACTGAGTAATACTCAGTTCCCTACTACTTCTCCTCTCCTACGCATAACAACCATTCCCAACACTAATTTCTCTTCAACCCACAAACAGTTGTCCCCTTTTAAATCCTGTACAATATTCCTTACTACAAATGCCTCAACACAAGAATGTGATTTCAATTCTTAATACTATGCTTTCCTGGGTTGTTGAGTATAAAAATGATGACAAATCCTCACCTTTGTTATCACAGACAAGCATACATGCAAAGTACCTCATCTCCTCCATCCTTGTTTCAGCAAACACCAACATCACGAACACACTACTCTTGTTTGGTTAGATTCGAAATCAGCAACTACAAGTAAAGGAGTATTATAAGCAAAGTGGGTCGATAAAGAAACGAACTAAGGTTTCGGTTTGGTTAAAGCTTTTGAAAGCTAAGGGTGTGTGCGGTTTGGTTACGCGTCTACTCGCCACTCGCCTCTCGCAAACTCTTAGGACCATTGTAAGACCTCCTCTCGATTCACTTTTATATTTCGTGTTCGTTTCTAGTTATACATATAAGCAAAATGGGTCACGTTTGCATTCATGTATGCCATAAGGACGTGAACCTGCATGGGATCCAACCATGCATGTCACGTACTCATGGGATTGAACGACCCCATAAACTCGACTCTCTAACCATGACATATATGCGTGGCATAAGCCACAAGGACGCGAATGTGCATGGTTTACGACCTTGTTCGTCGCGAGCACATATGTTTACGTATGCTCATTTACGACTTGTCTTAAGAAACTAGTGTGTAAGTTTGTAAAGTTAAAAGCACTAACTGGAGAGACGCATGCATGGGCCCATGTTTTCAATATATAATTTGTTAACTGAAACTGTTGCTTGTAAAAGGAAGCATACATTAGCCACGTCTTGGGCAAAAGACGAAACGAATATACACCATAGGACATACCCACTGTTGACATGCAAGTTGTGATAAGTCAAAGTAAAAGTTGCTTTAGTTATTACAGATTATAGTAGTATGATTTAATAATCCTAAATAGCTCTAGTTGCCTGTTAAGAATTATTATGAACTGAAAGGGCTCGTTAACCATTTGCGAGATCCACCTAGCGGCCCATTAACCCACCATGGGGGGTGTGGCTTATTTATAAGCTAAATGAGCTTATACGACTTATTAATAGTGAACATGAACCGATGGAAACTAGCGCAAATAAATCAAACCTTATTTGGACTATAAAGCCTATTCGAATAACACACAAGGCCTACTAGGCCCATTCGGGTTCACGGCTTATTTATAAGCTCTAAAATAGCTTATGTGATAATGTTGGACTTAATAAAACTCGGTTAGGAGAATGGACCCAAATTGGAAATGTTATGGGCTTTAAAACGGCTATCGGGCTTTGAAATGGACCTTAAGGCCCAATAAGCCCAAATAAGCTCATCCGAGCTTATTTGTGAGCTTAAATAGCTTATATGGCTTATTGGAATTAAGGAAAGCCTATAGCCACTTGTTAGGACTTAAACGGGTCAAAAATGCAGTTTTTGCAAGTTAAGGACTAAAAGTGTCAAAGTGTAAATTAGAAGGTGTAAAACGAAAATATTAATTTTACAAGTCTAGGGACTGTTTTTGACTCATTTCAAACTTAAGGGGGGTGCGTTGAATGAAGTCGGATTAAAAGTGTAATTGAACTAAACATCATCAAAGGGATTAAAATTGCCAAACTTAGAACTTCAAGGTATAAAACTTAAATGATTTTTATGAATACTTGAAGTGTCGGACTGGACTTAATATAATAGAAGTACGAGTATATTTAAAGTTTAGGTTTATCGGTACACAAACTGTCGGGTTAAGAAATGTTCATTATAAACGAAACCTATCTCTAGTCGTATACTTTCCCGAGAGCAAACGAGTAAATCAACTATTCTTTTAATGGACTTATTACCACCAGTGATAATAATATGCATATAATGAGTTAAATAAACTAAGCATTGTCATGTAATTTATTTATCTGTCATACTCTAAAGTGGACTAAGACGTACCGTATTTACTTAGGTATTTGACGGCGTACTATTTTCTATACCTGAGTGTATTTGCAACTGCGAGGAACTACCTGCTGAGGTGAGTTCATAGCCCCACTTTTACTCGTTTTGAATAAATGTTTTATATCTTTGGGGTGAGAAACATGCTTTGTTTTACAAATTGGACGTAAGTGTACATTTTATCATGATTACGTGTTTGCCTAAGTAGCGATAACCCTTTGAGCCCATTATCATGAACTGTCAATTACTTTGTGTGAGCGCGAATGTTATAAATAGATCTATTGGGGTTGACATCCCCATCCGGGTGAGTAGCTCTCACTGGTGTCACGGAGTGAACCAACGGATGTATACCATGTCGGATTCGGATGTTGCGGGTTAGAACATCATCACGGGCAATGTGGCAATATTTATATTGCATTCATACATGTCGAGCTTCGGTGTCATGAGCTTAGGGAAACGTAATCACATTTGTGATATTTGCATATGTTGCATTATCATACACTTGAAAATCTTACGGTCCTACATTTCATTTACATAAACCTATGAATTCACCAACTTTATGTTGACGTTTTAAGCATGTTTTTCTCAGGTCAATGATGCACGAGGTGCACAAGATACATTGGGATAGTCTTTTGGGTGTCATGCATAAAGATTTGGAGTCATTATATTTCGGGACGATTGTTATGATCTAGAATCTTTATTTCAAATGTTGAACTATTTAAGCCTTCGTGCTTTGTATCAAATGATTTCAATAAATCCAATGTATCGTATTTTAAACGACTCTTTTTGAGGTCGTTCTCATATCTTGTGCTATTGATCTGTAATGTAACGCTCCCGGATACACATCATTCCGCTGCGACCCAATTTGGGGGTGTTACAGAGTGGTATCAGAGCCAAGGTTATAGAGAACCAGGTCAAACGTTTTTACTTGGACTATAACCGTTTTCAAACAATGCGTCATGCAAAAGGTTTTCACGGGACATACATGTACTAGTTGTTTGCATTAGTAAGTAGATGCATACGTGACATACACTATCAAGTTGCATTAGTTGGTTATACTAGATGTTGCATGGTTCTTATACGTGTTCATAATATGTTAAGTA
Source organism: Tanacetum coccineum (assembly GCA_026074375.1). Classification (NCBI taxonomy): domain Eukaryota; kingdom Viridiplantae; phylum Streptophyta; class Magnoliopsida; order Asterales; family Asteraceae; genus Tanacetum; species Tanacetum coccineum. Next base: position 32,975 of record BQNB010058053.1, read on the forward strand.
TATTACTATCGGTCTTATATATGTACTAATGTAAACTCTGTTTGAGTGTTACAGATACAGTCATGTCATCGGATTCAGCATCATCCGAGGTTACATATACGTCTATATCATCGCATGGAGACCCGCTAGCTTGGGCTGTGGACTTCTTCGGACTCCAGGAGCCCAACTCACCAGAGGCTGCACCGGCATCACCGGACTACGTGCCTGGCCCTGAGGAGCCAGAGCAGGCACCGCTCTCGCCAGATTACGTGCCAGGACCAGAGTACCCCGAGTACTTGGCCCCATCGGATGAGGAGGTTCCCGTGGAGGATCAGCCTTATGCTGTTGCTGATTCGCCTATAGCCCTATCTCCAGGCTACGTTGCTGACTCGAATCCCGAGGAGGACCCCGAGGAGGACTCTGAGGAGGAGCATGTTGATTATCCTGCGGATGGAGGGGATGATGATGACGATGATGATGATGATAATGATGATGACACTGACGATGAGGAGCCCTTCGAAGAGGATAAGGAGGAGCAGGGGCACCTGGTTCCGGTAGACCCTTCTGATGTACCTGTTCCTTCAGCGGAGGATGCAGAGGCACTTGAGGCTGATGAGCCCGTACCTACACCACCATCACCCCTAGCATGTTGTACCACTGCTAGGATATCCATCCGACCGGAGGCACCTATACTATTGCCACCTGAGGAGGAGGTCGAGAGACTCCTTGCCTTACCTACACCACCACCCTCACCACTCATCTCATTATCACCACCCTCTGCAGAAGAGCGCCTTGCTAGGTTTTTAGCTGCAACCACACTACCATCACCTCCACTACCACCTCTACCATCATCACCACTGCCACCACTACCAGACTCATTGTTCATACCACCAGTCGACCGCCGGGAGGATGTTCCCGAGGCCGAACTACCACCTCGTAAGAGGTTATGTCTTACTACTCCCGCATCGAGATATGAGGTGGGGGAGAGTTCGACTGCTGTCCCTAGGCCTACTGGAGGTCGTAGGGTAGATTATGGGTTTGTTGGCACTCTGGATGCCGAAGCCCGACGACAGAGAGCCGAGGCAGTCGGCTATGGGATCAGAGATACTTGGGTAGACCCGAGAGAGACTACAGAGGAGGTTGCACCAGTGACCTTAGAGGGAGTCAACACTAGGGTGACTGAGCTTACTGCAGTACAAGAGCAGGACACCCAGGAGATTTATGCTGTAATTGAGGATACCCAAGATCGGCAGACTCAGATATATCAGACGGTTGAGACATTGGTCGATGACAATCGGTACCACTATGAGACTGCCCGACTCTTGGATCAGGAGGCTATAGTCTCCCGAGAGGCTTGGGCACACTCTATGGGATTTAGTTCAGCTGTCCACTTTGAGCTTCAGGGATACAGGACACATGTTTGGACGCAGGATCACCGTATGGATGTGCAGGATGCATCGATAGCAGCTCTGACTGCACAGATTTCATCACTCTAGGGACATCTAGCGACGGCACTAGGAGAGATCCGGGCACTTCAAGCTAGGGAGCAGGCTCGTGCGGATTCTCTCGAGGGCACCGGTAGTAGTTCCTAGGTTATTTTCATAGCTATCATTGTAGCCGGCTAAGCATTTTGGGTTTCATTCCCAGCTAGCTCGGTAGTAGGACCTGTATTGTTTTATTTATTTCTTGTATCGAACAAATCATGTATGTTTTCCAACTATATATGAGATGTTGTATTATGTTATGTTGATCTCAATTCTGTGATGTGTTGTGATCCCAGCTATATTATGTAATCACTGTGTGATGTAATCTTGTTATACATTGTACCCATGTCATATTGAGGTGTTATAAAAACTCACATACTTTATTGTTGTGATTTAGAACAACATGCCACCAAAAAGAACTGCAAGAACTGTAAGAACCGCAAGGGTTGCTGCTGTTACTGCTACGGCTGCTGCTGCTACTACTGCTACGGCTACTGCAGCCGCTGCCCCAATGACTACTGCTGCTATTGAGCAATTGGTCGCTGATAGAGTTTCCGCGGCACTTGCTAACCATGAGACCCTTCGAAACAGCACGAATGGTCATGGCGATGGAAGCCACAACTCTGGCACTGGAACCAGAGGAGCTACGCGCACTCCACGTGAGTGTACGTACAAAGATTTCTTGAACTGTCATCCACTTAACTTCAAGGGTACTGAAGGGGTAGTTGTGTTATCCCAATGGTTTGAAAAGATGGAATCAGTGTTCCACATAAGCAACTGTGCTCCAGAGAACCAAGTTAAGTTCGCAACTTGCACTTTCATTGGGAATGCCCTTACTTGGTGGAACTCCCACAAGAAGGCGGTTACACAA
>BQNB010058054.1:0-10283 GCA_026074375.1 Tanacetum coccineum
AACATTTGAATATCTTTTCCCTCCTAAATCAAGTTACAACTTTCTAAAGCCCAATGTACAAGTCAATAATGCAAGAAAACCAAACTAGGTCATTTTACCTCCTAAATCACTTTAGTTTCTTACTACCACTTTAGCGCAAGGTACAAACACTCAATGCACAACTTCTAAACCCTAAACCTAAACCCTAAATCGTCCTAAAACCTTAATCTAAAACTCTAAACCCTAAACGAAACCCTAAAACCCTAATTTCATTTTAAACCTAAACCTTAATTCTAAACCTTAAACCTTAATCTAAAACCCTAATCTTAATCCTAAACCTTAATCCTAAACCCTAATATATCCTAAACCGAAGCCAAAACCAACCTGACACCTTTTTTTCTTTCATTTTTGACCCATTTACACCTAAGCTAGCAACCTAGCACCTCAAGCACCTCTATGACCTCACCACCATGTCACCAAGCAAGCACACAAGCACCTCTATCACCTCCTTGTAAGCTACTACCACTACTTGCAATCCAAACACCCCCTCATCACCTCTTGGTACCCGAAACCACCTCCACACCCGTCCACCTTTCATAGCTACCCTTCTAGCTCTCAAGACTCATCATACTAGCCTTCATTAGTTATTACCTACAACCCTTGGTCCTTACTCCAAGCCCTAACCTTGCCCACCAAGTTTTTGAACCCTATATAAGCCGAATCCAAGCAACCCTTTCAAACACACCTCAAATCTTCATCACAAACACAAATGGAGTTCTAGCCCAGCCAAGGAAGAAGTATAAGGTCCCTAAGATCAGAATAGAAGCCAAGAATCAAGAGAAGGAAGATCTTGAATCCATATCTAGGCGTACGAACCCAAAAACCTCATTTTGACCCATTTTAGCTCAAGTAAGCTTATAATCTTGTTCAATAAGCTCATAATCTATTTTAGAATGTTCATAAGACTCCTAAGATCCTATATGAACCCTTGTTAAAGCCTTGAATCCTCAAACCCATGCGTTTTTGGTTAAAACCTTAAAAACGATCCGTTTTAATTTTCTAGCTAACGAATCTTTTTTCTAAACTTTTGTTACCTTAAAACATCTTATTTTAGCTTATTCTAATAATCCATAAGCTGCAAAACTCTTTTGGATTTCAAAAATATCAAAATTATGAATTTTGGACTTAATTTGCAAATGTTTTCATGCATAGGGGTATATGTCGTAACTTTCTAAAATTTATAACTAGAGGGGCTGAAAATGTCATTTTCCTAAATGTTATAACTATAAGGACCTATCTTGGCAAGTTTCAAAGTTAAAGGTTTAAATTATATATACTTTATATATAAAGGACTAAACTTGTAAAAGTTTATAAACCAAGGGTATATATTGCCATTTTTGCAAACTTAAAAATATAAAATATAATATTTATATTAAAATATATATTAATATTATAAGACTCAATTTTATTAAAACCCAACATAATTATTGTTATTAATCATCGATCGACGCATTATAAAACAATTACTTTATATAATTAACATAATTTATCATCGACTAGATCTTGAAGAAACTTAAAATCTTATCGTATCACGTTACTAGAGAATTTCATGTGAGGGGTTCCATTTGGGTATTTGTTTTGACGAGTTTGCTGGGTTTACGATTTAAAGTGCCCTGACTCCTCAAACGATACTACATGGCCTCTGGATTATGATAGCCCGAACAGTGATACAATATTTCCATAAATTAATAAATCAAAGTAATACGTTAAACTTTATGAAGTTTTGAAACATAAACCATCACACTAAGACTTGACATATTACCTCAGGTTGCGTAACGTAGCTGTTACTTTCACTTGATATACTTTTGCCATCAATCAGATTTCCCCTATTAAGGTGAGTTCATAGCCTCGCATTTTAAATCTTCTAATGTTTTCATAAACCCGCGAGGGGGATAGATGCTATAAACCATAAATACGAGTGTTTTTCCAACTGTATACTATCCTAATATATCATTGCCTAAGTCCTTACTTTTGTCATTAAGACCCCACTATCATGAACCATTAATTATTTTTTAGAGTAAGTGCGAATGTTGTGAATAGATCTATTTGGGACTGAACTCCCCGTTGGTGTACCTATACTTTCTGGTAACCAAACGCACTTCATTTGAATCACTATGTGGGTGTTTGGCAAAGGCACCCGTTGGGGCAACTTCTTGTGATTATTGATTATCTTAAGGTCTCGGTGTTATGAGCTTAGGGCAATAATACTGTTTTCTATAATAATTGTACTCATTGCAATTATTACACTTATGGGTGTATAACAACGTAACCCACTGTTATGATGACTTGTATTAAAACTGTTTACCATAAACCTATGAATATCACTCAACCTTTGTGTTGACTAGCATGTTTATCTCAGGTAACTGAGCATCTTATGGCACGGAGTGGCACAGACTTGAAGATGGCTAAACTGTTATCATTCAAACTTTATGTTTCTAGATTTTGGGATCTCTCTTTTTGTAAAAACTCTGATGAATAAATGAATGATAACTAAATTTTCCAAAAACGTCTCTTTATGAGTCGTTTTTTATGATTATGACTATTGTACTATGAAATAATACCCCATATTAGCTTCTGCTGCTATATTTTTTCAAAATGGGGGTGTTATACCTTGGCACAGCCCCATCTTACATTATGATTCGAGATCCTATTCTTAGGTTGTGCCATAGGTTGATAGCTTGTAGTATTGCTAGGAGGAGTCAGGCACCTAAGAAGGTAACCATGACAGATTTATTCTACTTGAGAGGGATGGACATTGACTCGGTCAACGTTCCTTATTTGTTGTCCATGTACTTGAGGTTGTTTGCTGCCGGGAGGAAGAGCAGGCCGTATATTTTCGGTGGGCAGTTTGTAGCTCGATTGGCTAAGCATTTTAGACTTTTGACTGCTGAGATACTGGGAGGATTGACGGTTATTGCCCTTGAGCTTCCTATTATTGACATGGCTGAGCTGGTGAGGCTGCAGATTTTTGTGCAGTTTGATGATACTTGGGCATGGGTGGCCATGGGATCAGAGAGGCAGCCCAAAGCTACAGCTGGTGCCCCTGCTATAGTTGAGGATGCTCTTGCTGTTGACGAGGGTGACCAGGCTATTCCGGCACCCGTGCAGGCACCTCAGCAGCCACCACCACCACCACCTCCTGTTGCTAGGACTGTGCCTCGAAGATTAGGTAGATTAGAGGAGGATGTGCAGGGACTACGTAGAGATGTTGGGAGCTTGCGTGGACTTGTGGAGAGATCGATGATCGATCAGGGGAGATTCTCCACATGGATGATGACATGTATGACGCAGTTGATGAATGCTAGTGGGTTGGCATATCAGGAATTCAACGGGACTTTCCAAGGGAGCTCACCTTTAGCATTCCAAAGACGCACTAGGCAGAGGACTGACGGTGCCAGCACCTCCGCAGCTTAGCAGGACCCACAGCAGCCAGACCCATGATCCTTACTACCTTTATCTTTTGTCTATATATGTACATTTATTATTATTCGTGTCATGATGTATTTAACTATTAAACATGTTCCCATATTTTTGCATATATATCATGATATGATGTTTTGATTTGTTTGTATGTGATAGAATCAAGCTTGGCAGTAAGTTCAGCACCATAGTTCATGAATACGGAACCAAGCAGGATATTCACACTAAATGCAAGAATAGGAATGAGAGATGATTTCAAATGAGTGAAAGCTAAAGAAAAGTCTAACTTAAAGGCTTCGTTGTAAACAAAAGTGCATCCCGGGAGACAACCCGGAATGTTATTTAATTTTGTTATCGAGTCTGTCTTCCCAGACATCAATACGGCATATCCGCTCCATACCATACGGCGTATTGATTGTCTGGACGTTATCAGTCTTTACTTTTTTTATGCACTGTAAAAACATTATTGTCAGTTCTGGCAATACAGCGTATTCACTAACCTGACCCGCCGTATTCACCAGACTGACCCGTAATTAGTTTGTTTAGTTTAGTTTAAATTAACCGTAGATACCAAGATAGGAATGAACCTGTTTTTCCTATATTTTTTTACAAGACCTCGTGAAAGAAAAATCGACGAATATTGGTATAGAATCTATAAAATCTGGAGATACTTAAGTGTTGGAGTCTTGAAACCTCAAAACTGATATTCAACACAAATTCTTGCTTAATATAGTTACATGGAGAATCACTACCGAGCAAATATCAAGGGAGTTTCTCATTCTAATTATTTTTAAATTCCCGTATTTAATGTTTTATATATACAACGAGGATGTTGTATAATTCAAGTGGGGGGATGGAATTAGAATGTTTACTTGTCCTAATTTTCACATTAAAATGCTTAAATTATGCTTAAATTTAAAAAAATTCAAGCATACTTTTGTGAAATTACTTGATACATAACCTGCACACAATAACCCTTGTTAGATATTGTGAGGATTTAACCTTTCCATTTCCAAATGTTTACCCAGATTCCACAAAATATGAGTGTGCAAGTAATGTTGTAGACTTTAGAGCTTGGCTTGGTATATCACTTGAGACCACAATGATGAGTATTATGGATTTAGATGGAGTAACTTGTTTAAATTGGTAAATCTTAGGATTACACCTAAATCGCCTTTACATGTTGCTTATTAACTAACTACACCGGTTTGTTAACCTCCCGTTACTCTCATCTTAGTGTGATGTCCATTAGAACAACAGTAGAGCACTATCTTTAGAATTACTCATATATTTGTTTCGTTAAAACCTATACACCTTACTACCTGTTAGAATTAAAAAGTTTTTTTTTTTTAAAAAATTTTGGTTTTTTTGACAGTTGCTAGTTGCTTAAAGTTGTAAAGTTTGTATTCCTGAGATCTTGTGTCATTTTCTATCTTTGTTGCGGTTGAAATTGTGCCATATTTCAAATAGGAAGGTATATTAGTGTCTCAAAACTCGTGTGATTTACTACCGTCACATTTATTGGTGAATCCGAAGACGCCCCATAATAACTTATCGAAGAAATTATCCAGAATTATTATGATCGTGAAGATGGCGAACTACACCGAGATTTGAAGAATAGTTTTCAAAAAAAAAGAGAAAAAATGAAAAAAAATCGAAAAAATGAAAAAAAATACAAAAAGAGAGAGAAAGAAAGTTTGAAGATAATCGTTTCGCAAAGAGAATTACCAAAGGAATTACATGAAGGATCGATTATTCGTTGATACGTCTAAAAAATCAACGATGTAAAGTATTGTATAAAGTGGAAGATATCGCCACTTACCTTGTAGAGTATGTAAAGTTTTGGGATGATTGGGAAGTTGACCGTTACGGGAACGCCAACTTAGGTTGTTGTTTTTTATCTATGATCAAGACGTTGTAAATAGTTGTGTCTTTATCATGGTAACGGTCAGGAAAAAGTGTCTAGCAACTTGTATCTTAGTCTTAATCTATTTGTTTCTTGATTTTTATTTAACAACAATTTACTTCCCTCTCACCTAATGATTAGCCGCTGGTTTTACGCGAATGAGGACTTGTTCGAGCGTGCATGTCTATTCCGTCGTTACGGCCATGTATGCATGTCTTAGCTGCCTCGTTGGTTTACGACTTTTGGTGAAAGTTAGAAGGTTCCTACCCTATATCATTCTTCATCCTAACCGTTGGTTAAATTCAAATGAGGATGTGATCGAACACACATGTCTATTCCGTTGTTACGGCCATGTATGTGTGCTTCAGCTGCCCTTGTTAGAGTGGAGGTTATTCTGGTTAAGATTGTCAGATTGATAACCGTCCGACGCTTTCAATCAAAAACAACCCATATTTACTTTTATACTTGTCTACTCTTAGCTTTAGTGTTTATATGGTGGAAGATGTGTATTCCTTCCATGTTATGATTGAATACTAATCTCGGATCGAGCAATGAGCGAATTAAGGTACTTGTTACCACTTTTGATTCGTAGAGTGATTTGAGGTGTTTCATCTTCCTATTTTCGTGAGGTGTTTTGGGGGTACTTGTAATAGATCAAAATAAGTGCTTTTTCACGAAAATATCCTTAGGATACATTTTTACAAACTTCTAAAGGCAATTGAGGGACAAGTAGGAATTCAGTGGGGGGGTCATTTGAAGACATCAAATAACGTTATTTACATATAGCATCATTTTTCCCTGTTATTACCATTTCTATTGTTATCTGCAAAGAATTGTTACTTAATCATTTATATTTGAGAATGCTGTAATTATGGAGTTAAGTAATTAGTGATAAGATTAGCAAAAGGCGCGCATCTTGCGAGCTTAAAAGAAGATATTTTGAAGATTACTATTCTGAAGACCAATAACGCCGTATTCGTCAAGGTAGATTAAGGTTTGTTTAGCCAGGCCTGGCACTCACCAAGACACAGAGGAATAAGCTTATACGCAGGTATCCAGAGAGAACTCAATTACGGCCGTATTCAAGATATAGTATTAAATATTCTGGAAGATATCAGCGTGGTCTCTACTCCAAGAAATCCCCAATACGCCGTATCCAACACTTGGATACGCCGTATCCAACCGACTTCCAGACCTTATAAATAGAAAACTCAAAAACGAGTTTTCAGTGTGCTAAATCATATTCTCGATACCTAAACCATAAAAGTTGATTTTCAGAGGAGAAAATAAAAAAAAAAAAAATATCAACACACACCCCTCACACCAATAGAAAAAAAAAAAAAAAAAAAAAAAAAAACAAAAAAAAAACCCTAAACACCAATTAACCACACAAAAAAAAAAAAAGCAAAATAGGTTCGAGCAACGTTATCAATTCCATAGAAGACATCGTGTAATTCCATATACTTTAGTAATCGTTCAGTTTTTGGTATCATTCGTTAACTCGGTTAGTTTACCTTGGCTAAATAATTGCTCTTGTATTTATTATGACGTTTGAAGGCTAATACCTTCGGGAATTAGCCATTATTATGAAGATTTGAATGTTTGGTATTCGTTTATCTCAATTTCTTGATTTATCGTTGTACGCTTGTTTATGTTTATCAATTTATACTTGTTTACGCGCTTTTGTATGCGACCTATCATTCAATTAGATCTAGTGAAGCGGACCAAGTGGATCTAGAGTCTGGGATAGCTCTTCATATAGTAATTTATACATCTAGAATTATAGTTACACAAATATTATCTTTCTAAGTCTGTGTCTAGGATACGCTTCGGGCTTAACTAGTTAATTGGATATTGCCAATGGTTTATTGATCGTGTTGACTAGTAGGTGACCTATATAATTCAACAATTAACATTCTGATTCCATTGGATAGTTAGACAAGTGGACTACTAGTGTATAATACTATAAATTACCATTAAGCGGTAAGTGGGTAAAGTCTCTATGAGCTAGGGTCTAACAAGATCACCATTGCTTTAATCCCTAAGATAGATTATAATCAGCAAATAAGGATGCTTTATGCGGATGTTTTAATTGTGACAGAATTAATGTGTCTAGGTCTTATGATGATGTAACGCCTAAGTCTTAAGAATGATATGCCACCTCGAGAGAAGAAATCATTGCACTTAATAAACAAACTAATCTTCTAATTGGATTGATAATGGTTAATGCAGTTTTTGTAACATTTCTCAATTTCAGGTCATTTTACCACTCCTATTATTTGTCACTATTTATTTTGGTCTGATACGCGTTCACTTTTAAATTAACTTTTAAGATAAATCGCATAGACTAGAAATAACCAATTAATGTAAACGGTTATCAAATAAATTAAGGTTTACATCAATCAAGTAATATATATAATTATTAAGAAGATAATTATGTACTTTGAGTAGTCTATTTTTATTGGTCACGTAAAAGGGCTACGTTTCGCAATGAAATACATTTGGACATACCCCGGAAATACCTAAACTTACCTAGACTCAAACCAATACCCACTTTTAAAACCTTAACACAAAATTAAATCAATTCTTGTGTCAAGTACCCACTATGGCCGATTATGGGAAACATAAACCACTAGAAATCCTTAAAAATCTTGTTAAGGTACATGTACATCTAGGTTTCAATTAAGGAGTGGTACTTAGTGGTTTAGCTTAATACCATTTGAGGCAAACTAAAAACCCTCAAAAACCATGCACTATGGATCGGTTTGGTTTGTTTGGGACTAAGGAGGGTTAACTAGCCTCATTTGCCTATAAATACACACTCATATTGTCACTTAACACATTTCTACAACTCATTTACTCTCAATTCCATTCGGCTACATTATAACCAAACCCATACACAAACGACATTCGCTCTAAGGATTCAAGGAAGCACTTAGGATCGAGTACAAGGGTTTAAAGGGGGAAACGCAAGCTAAGGAGTCGGATATATAAGCTTTTAAGCTTAGGGTGATACACATTTAGGTGTAAACCTTTCGTGTGAGTTCAAAATCCAAAACCAAGATGCTAGGACCATTATAAGTCTCGACATTAATCCATTCTTGTCACATTTCAATTTTCAATATACACGTCTAGTTATAAATGTCACCTATATGCATATATGATAAGCTAACGTGAGTGTGTGCTCGTCAAAAGACCAAGCACGCCAAGTATACGCACATGCATGCGTGTAATAGCACTAGAGTGGTGCAAGGACCTAATAAAATGTATGTACAACATGATTAACGACAAGCTAGGGCATAAACGTTCCATGAGTGTGCTAACATGGACACTAACGTGAACACTAGTCATATACACACAAATACCTTGAAACTCATACGTAAACTTTCAAAGAAAACATAACGATGTGGCTTGGGAATGCGTATATGGCCTTAACATGCGATTGCATGTAATGCACGACCTATATATGAGCTAAACGAAACGTATCATGGTCACTAGGACTTTTCCCGACACGTACACTTTGCTAGAAAGCCTAACGGGCCACTCATAGCCTCGTAAAGCCCACACAGCCCATGTATGGGCCCAACCGGCCCAACAACCCATGAGTAAAGCCCACGGCTTAATGATAAGCTCACGAGAGCTTATCGAGGGCTTATAAGACTGTCAAGCTCGTTTGGGTTAAACAAAATGTAAAGGAAACCATAACGGGCCTTGCACGGCCCATTAAACCCAACAGACCACGCACTTCGAAACTTCAGCTTAATAATAAGCTCTACGAGCTTATTTAGGGGTCTACAGTGCTTATTTGATTCACTTGAATCCTAAAATACCTATAAGGAGCTAGCCGAGCCCTTAATGGACCCGTTGGCCCATTAGCAAGCCCAACACGAGCCAATAAGCTCACGATAAGCTTAATCAGCTTATTTGTGGATTTGTAAGGCTTATTGAACTCATATGGTCCCTAAGGTACCTTGTCGTGTATTAAAAAAACACAAACGGGCCCTTAATGGGCTTGGTAGCCCATTTTCGTGACCAAACGAAGCCCATAAGCCAGAAATAAGCTTAGATAGCTTGTTTGTGAGCTTCAACAGTTTGTTATGCTTATTATAACCATAGAAAGGCTAATAGGCCATAAAGGAGCAAGCTCAAAAGCTTAACATGGTTATCGGGTTCATAATGGGCCTTTGGGCCCATTACCCGAGAGCTTATGGCTTATGGAATAAGCCACAAGGTTAAAACAGCTTAAACAGACCCTAATTTACTTAAGAAGTCTAAGAAATAAGTTAAAATACTAAGGAAACCTTTTAAGTGTATTTCGGGTTTGAGTTATTAGGCTCACTAGCCCAATAAGCTCGAATAAGCTCCAATAAGCTCTCCTGAGCTTATTTTCAGCTTAAACAAACTTAAATAAGCTTAATGATGACTATTGTGCTTTTGATATCTAAATTGGACCTTTAAATGGCTTATTGGCCCTTACGGGTCCAATAAGGCCCAATAAGGCCCATTAAGCACAAAATAAGCCCGTTAAAGCTTATCTATAAGCTAGGGCAGCTTATATGGCTTATTTGGACTTAATTAAACATAATGCCACTTGTTGGGATTTAATTGGAGTGAAAATGCAATTTTTACAAAGTCTAAGGACTAAAAGTGCCAGTTTATAAACTTTAGGGTCAAAACAGTCATTTACTAAATTTAACAAGTAAGGACCAAAAGTGTAACTTTGTAAAGTTAAAGGACTAAATGTGTAATTATAAAAACTTAGGGGTTGAAATGTAAAATAGTATATATTTTATATACCCAAGGGCTGTTTTGTAATTATAAGAAACTTAAGGGTATTTCGTAAACAAAAGTGATTTTTATAAACACTTAACGAATCGGATGAGTTATATATTTATCAAATATTATAACAAGTTAAACC
>BQNB010058054.1:12254-37938 GCA_026074375.1 Tanacetum coccineum
AAAATATAAAAAGACTAATAAATTTAATAAAAATATGTAAATTATTTGTTAAAAAATAAATTCCTTTATGATTTATGGTCTCCGACGAGAAACCGATATATCACCGCCGAAGACCCGATATCGCTTAAAGGTGGTCCGACAGCCGAGGATATATACAACATTTATTTTTTTTTTTTTTTTTTGTGTTGTGTGGGTGGGGTTCTGCTTAAAGGGGTAGGCCTTACCACAAGTTTAGTCAGTGTGGTAATCGGCTCAAACCTCGTGGAATAGTTGGCAAAACAATCAAACAAAGAGGATATATATACCATGGATGCAAATTTACCAAATTGCCCCGCCAAGATGCGGAACATCTCAACTTTACTCGAATCCACTCAGACGCATTCAAATTCTATTGTTACAGCCTATTTAAACACGTGACAATTTTTGTAATTTACTAAAATCGTAAACACATGAGGTTGTTTTCCTGATTACGGTTAACTAAGGAGGACGAGTATTTGACTTATATGTATGTGACATATCCCATGACCGGTTCCGATCTCAATTCACATTGCTATATTAACAGCCACAAGAAAACCTTCTAATAAGCTCACAGGTAAAAAAGTGAGCTTATAGAATAAGCGAAATACTTAAACTAATGACTTTTGTCTCCACAAAGGGACAATACAAGTCAAATGCAACGTATATCGTGTTTGGATTTGCTACTGCAGTAACAACAGTAGCAAAATCATCATCACAGCCATGGCTACAAATCTTCCAATTTGCCCCGCCAAGATGCGAATCATCTCAATTATACTTGAGGTTTGTGGTTTGTGTTGTTCTTGAATTTTTTTATAATTAATTGTAAATTCAAAAGAAAATCAAAGTGGGGAAGAAGACGAGGGTATATTAGTCATTTCGCACACAATTCAGGTTGGTTTGCCCCGCCAAGTTACACGTCAATTTTCACCCATTATCGAGTGACTTGTAGTCAGAAAATATAAAGACACAAAGATAACTTCATCGCTTGTGGCAAGTGTCTCCCCCACCTTTCAATAACATTTTTCATAAGCTAGATAAGTAAATGGAAATAAAGAGAATCATGCGACTCGTGCTGATCTTACAAGGGTTGTTGAATGTTGTTAATTATGAGATGTAATAGAATGCTAATACAATGCATTGTAAGGAATAATAGTGTTTGGGATTTGCTTATGCTGAAAAAACAATAACAAAGTTATCATGTTTATGAGGATCAGACTCGAAGAGCGTTTAATTTATGTCGATGTAGGATGTTTAACCATGTTAAGAGGATAAATCAGACATGGGTGCAAATATATCTATTGGTTGCAATGTGAATAATCATGTGTTGTAACTTTCACATTACCATCCAGATAGATATACTATTGCCCCACCAAGACACTTTCATAGTGACGGTATCAGGGGTAACTTAGGCACCAAAAGGGCGTGGGTTCAAGTCTCACTTGAGACATATGTGTTGCATTAGGTGGTATGATATTAATAGTAGTACTTGATGGCTCGAAAGTAAAAATTGCAATGCGAACAAGTAGGTTGAGATAAATTAAACGATCCGATACGTCCGCCATGGATTTTTGGAGAAATAAGTCAATGTAACGAAAATCTCAAAATCACATAACCAAAAAGTATTCATAATCACTAATTGCATCAATTATATACGAAATTTAAACAAAACAAATGGCATTCAAAATTAACAACAAAAACAGTAACACTTATTAAAACTAGCCGCAATCAAATGGCAAGCACGATGAACAATACCTCATTAAATATCAAATAATCAATCAACATGTCCCTAAACCTTCAATGTAACCCTAAACCTTCAATATAAACCAAAATTAAACAAGGGGTAAAATGTGTATGTCATGAAAAATTATCATCTGATATTTTGATAAGTACTTGGGCCTTTAATCCAAAATTAAACAAGGGGTAAAATATTTCGTATGGGGTGAAATACAGGTTGGATGACTACTTCTAGCCCACTAACTGGCCCAACATAAAATTAAATGAGATTTAGTTAAAACTTAACCAAAATTACACATAATATAAATTTCTACCAACATATATATAACTAAAAATATAAAATGACTAATAAATTTAATAAAAATATGTAAATTATTTGTTAAAAAATAAATTCCTTTATGATTTATGGTCTCCGCCGAGAAACCGATATATCACCGCCAAGACCGATATATCGCTTAAAGGTGGTCGACCGCCGAGGTACCGCCGAACGATATTTACAACACTGAATATAAGTGAACAAACAAGGGGTTTTCACAGAGGTTGACTAATCGGTATTAGAAGTCAATATATACAATAATCTGACACATGTGGCTTGTTTGGGTTAAATCATAATAATTCTGTTTTTTGTCCTAATTAATTATCAAATAAACGCTTCTTTGTTGTTTCAATATGTATTACACGATATGTTTTATATTTTTACATTCTTCCGTATGTTTTTTATTAATTATTAAATTAGCTCGCTTATCTGGACGGGATATGAAACTAGTCAAATATATATCGGAAGTCATCTATTCTCTTTATTAATTATACGATGGGTCTCTTGCACTAAATATAAGTGAACAAATAGTGAAGAATATTTATGACATCATTGCCCTCGTAATTTCATGTGAAAAAATGGATTGCTACATAAATTCAACAAAACATCGCTTGGCTTAGTTGCTACACTACTATATATTTACATATTACTCCCCTAACACTATCCTTTTTCTACTAATGCCCTCATGATTATATAGTAAACTCTTACAATGTCACTATTAGAAATTGTAATTGAAATTGTTTAACTTTGTCAAAAATCTCCCTAATCAAAATTAAATGAAAACATTAGTTAATTGCTAAATAATAATAAAAATTACTTTTTTTGATATTTTGTGATAAATAAATAAAAAAGTAGTAAACATTATTTTATATTTTTTAAAATGTGTGTTTTTTATCTATAATAAATAATTTTGAAACAAAATATGTAGTAGTTTATAAACGAGCATTTATAGTCGAAAAAAATGCGGTTTTTTAAAAGATGCTCTAACTTATTAAACATTTAAAAGTGTGAATTCCAAAAGTTTTCCTCATTTCGCATTTCTGCCATGATTATATCTTCTAATACTAAATGAGGATTGGTTTATTAGTTGTGGGTGAAACTTTCTTGAAAATATAATTATGTGGAAAAACAATTACGTTTTTAAAACGTGAGAAAAACACCTGACTGATGACCGGATCGAAACGGACGGTTCATGTCCGGGTCTGTCTCGCCTGGTTCGATCTTGGGTTTGATCTGGTTTAACAAAGCATAATTATAAGTTTGTGTAAAACCAAACCGGACCGAACCAAAGACAAACCGAGGACCGGACTGAAATATGTTCTGTCCAGTCCGGTTCGCAGGGTCATCAAATATCAACATTGAGCAAAAAAATACAATGATAAATTAACTAGGAGGAGTTATTAGAAACACTTGAAAGTACAAGGAGCTAAAACAAAGTACACGTTCAATACACAACTTCCACACAATCAGAAAAACACAATCTCATTCATGACAGTACATTTACGACACATGAATGAATCTAGAACAAACATAAACAAAACAACCACGTTAGTATACTTTTGTGTTCATACGTATCCATACACACAAACAAAAACTCGTTTTCATTCATTGAAATATTTGACTTTTTATTCTTTTTTCTTCATATAAATACAAACAAGAACCCATTTCAGTTTTAACAAATCACATCACACAAGTTTTATAAAAACATATCATATATTATATTTTGCTTTAATTTTGTTTGGATCATATCATAAGATGGCAGCAGAAGATAAGAAAACAGTCTATGACTTTACTGTTAAGGTTTGATTCTTTTTTCATTTTTTTCATCTATATATGTGTTTTGTTTTTATATTTGTTTTTAGGAGAACTTTAGAGGTAAGCTTATCTCACAAAGATAATACCGGGCCTACTGCGGGACCAGGTTTTCTTTTTCTTTATGAGGAAACTTTGAACTTTAGAGGATCCTCGTCCTTTTTTATTGGTTAGATTACTTATGTTAATTTGTTTGTGGTTATATTATGGTTTTTTTGTCTATTGTGTATAGATGTGATCCGGTTAAATATAGCCGGCTTATTTCTTATTTGGTTTTCAGCTTATATAAGTTTATTATGACGTAATGAACTTATATAAGCCGAAAAGTTTCTCAATCAACCACAAAAAGTGAGGTTATGAAACATAAGCCCAAAACAAAATAAGCCATAAGCCAGCTATGAAAAACAATAAGAGATTTCATTTGAGATTTTTTGCATGTTGCAATCACAAGTTGTATGTTTTGCCAACTAGCCTTAATGCCTTATGATAATCCTTGTTTAGGTGATATAAAATTAATTCTGCCAGTGTTGAATACTTATTTGACATGCGGTTTACATCCGTTCTCTTTCAGGACGTAAAAGGGCAAGATGTGGAGCTTAGCAAGTACAAGGGAAAGGTTTTGCTAATTGTCAATGTTGCTTCACAATGGTATGCTAAGAGATTTCATTTTTACCGTCTGTACAATCATGTCAAATAATAAATCTTGTAAATTCACTTTCTTATTGATTTCGTTATTTGTTGTTGTAGTGGCTTTACTAATTCTAATTACCCTGAGTTGACAACCTTGTACCAGAAGTACAAGGATCAAGGTTAGTTTTCCAGCTCTAATATTTAGTCTTGTGGCCCTTTCCGAGAGGAAATGGTTTATGCAGCCAGTGAAGTGATTCTCACCCGGCTTTTTGTGATCATACAGGTCTTGAAGTTCTTGCATTCCCGTGCAACCAGTTTGGAGGACAAGAACCTGGAAGCAATGAAGAGATTCAAGAGTTTGCTTGTACTCGTTTTAAAGCAGAATACCCCGTCTTTAGCAAGGTTGGTGTAGTGGTTTATGAGTTTATCTACTGATTATATACTGTCAAATAAGCAGATCGCCTTTTATGGGTCAAAGTTCACTTTGATACTACTTGTTACAAAACTTATTACTCCAGGGAACTTTTTTTCTGCATATTCACCCTAATTTTAAGCCGTACCAACATGGATCCGTACACTATTTCTAGAATCATGCCACGTTTTATCGTAGCTGATTATGTGATCCTTGATATCCATCTCATAATCACTTTCAAAACGCAAGTCCGAACACCACCTAAGACACTTTCTTGGCACACATTTTGCTATGGGCTTTTGTCATTTGACTTTTCTTTAGCCGATCTGAATGAAATCCTCACATGTCGAATAATGTTGTGCAGGTGAATGTTAATGGGAAAGAAGCGGACCCTTTGTACAAATTCTTGAAGTCTAGCAAAGGAGGGTTCCTTGGTGACACCATCAAATGGAACTTTACAAAGTTTCTAGTCGACCGTGAGGGAAAGGTCGTTGATCGATATGCACCCACCACCAGTCCACTAAGCATCGAGGTAAATATGAAATATTTGTTCTACTCTAATCTACGTAGCTGATCAGATAGCTTGTATAGTATGCTAATGTTTTCCTATTTTTTTTGTTGGTTGCAGAAAGATATAAAGAAGCTGCTTAATGTCGCTTAGGTGCTGTTTCGTAATGGGTTATTTTAGCAATAAATTAGCAACCATTGATGCTGCTACTATGTGTATGTAATTAAGTTTTTTTTCCTAAGTTTTCATGTTAAAAGTGTTTAGTAAGTTGGATTATACTTATTTGATATATGTTATATGATCTTTAATTTAGTTTTGTGAGTTGTGTTTGTGATGCATCAATATCAGTAACGATTTCTTTGAACAGAGGGCGTGGTTTCACCAACGAGGTGACGAACAACATGCCAATGACATGGAGAGGGGTGCAGTTTAACATTAGTACCTAGCTACTAATGAAATATATGTTTCGGAAATTCAAATACAGTTGGGACATTTTATTGAGTGTTCAATAAAATTTAGCAACTTCAAGCAAGTTGTTATTATGTTAGTAAGCTACATATAACATCGCATAAATGATTGCTACATATAACATCGGCTAAATGAATGATTGCCACTGCTACTTGTCAACTAATTTTACTTACACAAGGTAACCTACTCATTAGATATGCACAATTGCGGCCGTTGTCAGTACTATCTCTTTCCTAATTTTTTGTTCTCCGCTGCAAGTGCGGCCGTTGTAATATGAAAACTTCTATGTAGAGGTCGAGGCTTCCTTGTTTTCCTATTAAATCCTCTCACGCATATCGACCCTGCAACGATACATACATGGTATATATGAATAAAACTAGTGTGAATTCGAAGATTCACAAAAGGCGAATTTCGAGGAGGGATTTCATAAGTCTAAGGAGCAATTACAACCCTTTCCCGTTCCATTAAAACATATCTAGACATCTACAGCTTTTTCATAATAAGCTTAAGGGCGCCGAAGTTAATGTGGTAATATGATTTTTTATTTTTTTATAGAAACCGGTCAACAGTTTTTGTGCATTAAAATACACCATGGTTTGCTTTCCAGTTTCCACTATTAAACATAATCCAAATTTGTGAGTATAGATGTCAAAATTGCTCCCTCTGTGTAAATTAGGTAAAATCGTTTTGTACATATACAGATTAGAAGTTTTTGCAACATACCTTTCCAAAACAAGCGTTGAATGGCACCGGTTGATAGCGCTGATCAAATACAGAGTGACCGGGTTAGCATTATGTAAATTAATAATATTACTCAAATCCTCATACCCCGCTCTCGCGGAACTGGGTATTGCTTTTTTTGGAAAAGTAGGAATTCGGTATTGCTGTTGTTGCAGTAAAAATACAACACTCTGGAAGATAAAAATGTTTGAAACACACCTTTAAATATTGATGTTGCAGTGAACCCACAACCTAATTCTCGTATTTCCAAATTCCTCAGCTGACTTCTCGGAACATCCAATGGAACATGACTAGTTTCATCATCAGCAAATACCTGAATTACAGATTCATGATTAAGTTGCAAATACAAGAAATAGCAGTTTCGATCCATTTAGTTATGAATGGGTTGGTTTAGGTTATAATTTATCTATAACGAGTCAAACAAGTGAGAAAAAATAGTTAAACGGGCTGCTCGTCACCCAAGATTATTTTTTCTGTGCGCAAACCTTTTTAATCATTTTATCAACTTTTGATTCTTTATGAAACAATATAATTTTTATTATTCGACACGATGGGAGACTCAGGTCAACCCGACCCGACTCGTACAAAGATCTATTCATTTTTATCCGTTACCCAACCTTTACATTTTGCACCTCTATTAAGCATCTGAGAGAAGCACACATACCTCATTAACTTGAAAATATGTTCCATTGAGAGGAAATGACCCTCTAGTTGCAGTTCGACAAGGTATCTGTTATGCAAATTAGCATTTACCAATTTTAGTACAAAACATCCTACAGAATTATATGATTAGCATCACATTATGTGGTTCAGGACTTCCTTACCAAGACCGTTGCTTTAACTGTTTCTTCTTGATTATGGTTGTCTGATATGCATACTCTGTTTCTTGTATATTCTAATGAGGGTCGAATCTCACCTGTTTGAAAAAATCAATATGCGAATTTGTGATATTAGCACATTTAGAATAGCTAGTACGTCAACTTTAAGCAATTAAACGCAATACCTGGAAACGTTACGGCAAGAAGGTATGGGGTTGGATCATCATGTTCCCTTGCCTCAAACTATATATTCAAAATTTCACTTAGACGGTAATTTATATATAAGCTGAAAAAACAATGGAGGTAGTTAGATAGGTTACAATACTTACCCCAGCCAAACAGGGATGGAAGTCCGGGAGCTCATAGCTGCATTAACAAAAATATATTTAAACCCCTTTCGATTCCACCAAAAAACTAATAATAAGAAAAACACAACAAAGCGAAGAATACAAGATATAAAATGCAGTTTATCAAAATACAAACTTACACAATGTGCATAGTCCTCAATTTGGCTACAAATTTCTTAGGCATGTGCATGTTGGGAGCTTCTGCTGACGAAGAAACTAGAGCTCTCGACATGTCAGCTTCTGGGAGATGGATATTATCTGTATCTATAGTCTCCTTTAAAGTTTCCTTGAACTCGGCGGTATTAAGTCGGATGATGGGAATTTCTTCTTCATCAGGCTCAGATAACAAATCCTCAATGTCCCCTATAATTGGCAAAGTTTCCTCTGCTTCAGGCTCGGGAGATGGGGGAACTTCAATTATAGGTTCACAAGTTTGACTATAATAAGTTGACCCCGAGTTGTTTACTTCTTGGTCAAAATGCGTTGATGGTGGTGTAACATACATCGAATGGCTTTGTTCATTTGCAGCTGGGGTGATTGTAGGTTCACAAGTTTGACTATAATAAGTTGACCCCGAGTTGTTTACTTCTTGGACAAAATGCGATGATGGTGGTGTAACATACATCGAATGGCTTTGTTCATTTGCAGCTGGGATGATTGTAGATTCACAAGTTTGACTATAATAAGTTGACCCCGAGTTGTTTACTTCTTGGTGAAAATGCGATGATGGTGGTGTAACATAAATCGAATGGTTTTGTTCATTTGCAGCTGGGATGATTGTAGTGACAGTACTGCTTTCTTTTGATCCGCAGATCGCAAGCCTACGGCTACATATGGTAAATTAAATTAGTAATAAGCTACAAATAGCATGTCATCCCAGAAATAGTTTGTTTCTACAAAAATCTAGCCATGTTTAGAAATAGGTATACAGACCTAGCAAAAGCACTTGCATAATGCCTGCACTCTGCTCTCATCGGACAAGCATCGCAATTTGGCTTTACCTTGGTGCAAAATACCTACAAAATAAATATATATCATACACTTCAATAAGAACTCGGAGGAAACTTAGGATGCAAATAGAGATGAGAAAAGAAGCATGCCTTTCCGAATGTAATCAACTGATAATGTAGCTCGTATCTGTACAACAGAAGTTTTGCAATAAGATTCATAGTAAATATAGTGATGAATATTACTAAACTAAGTGATGCATGTAATGTTTGTGTGTAGCAAACAATTAAATTGCGGAGAAAGGGGCTATATCCGTCTTTTGATTGTCTACATGGATTATCGTTTAAATTCAAATCTTTGATACGATTCGTATCAATACACATAAGCTTATATATTGAATTATATATAAGAGCCATATTAAACCATCTTTATTAATTGTAATATATACAAGAAAAACGGGTAAGAAATCTATGCTAAAAACATGAACCAACACGCATTAGGTTCGATTTTCCAAAATCAGAAAGTCAAAATTTAGATTGGCAATGGAGGGATTTGCTAGCAAGTTACAATCGTAAAATATGTATGCATACTGAAAAGTAAGTGAGAATGTAGAAACAAAAAGTTTACAATGTTTTTTGATCAAGGGTGCATATCCTCGGAAAGAGGTATTTCTGAACGGTGTCCATCTCAGGGTACCTGAAATGAAAGATCAAAAAATTAAAATACTCCAGTTTCGTGACATTTCCTCATAGGTTCTAGGCAGATACTTACGCGTTCAAAAGATGAATTGGAACTTGACCAGGGAGGGATTGCAGTGGGACCCACCCAAGACGTGTAGCCACGCGAGCAACATTTGTGTCAACCTTTCACAAAAGAAAAAAAAACACGATAAAAGTTAAAATGAAAGGTAATATGTTAAAATGAATAAAAAAAATTAATGTCAAAACCCCTTACAGGAAAAGCAGGATGATGTAGCGTTAGAAGGCGTATACACTCCACACTTTTCAATCCTAATCCTTTTATGCTCAATAAGAATTCCCTAGATGCATAAACAAGGTTAAATTACAATCCTCGGTAAATACCAAACCTTAACAGATTGTTTTGATAGCTATAACTCATTACAACACTTACTTTGCTTTATCTGGTGGAACATCCCTTAACCACTCAAGATCATGACTGCCATGTTCTTTATGCATTCTATCTAAAAAGTCCTGCAAAAAATCAAAACAAAACTCAAATTTTGTACAAATTATTAACTACATATATGCTAAAAGCTAAACACTGTCAGGTAAATAAAGTTGTATACTTTTATTCGCATAGCTAGTCTATTATTCATCCCTCGTTCAACTATGATTTTAGCAAGTTCTTCACGTGTACCAAGCCTAACTGCATCCCAATCAACTGCATCCATATGATTCTCATTGACTTCTTTTTCTCCGATTTCGCAATAAGATTTCCTAAATTCTTCCCAGTCAATTTGCGGTTCTTGCTTTTTCTCAACCCTGTTTCTCTTTTTCCTGGTGCTTTTAGTTTTTAAAGGCGTGTCCTTCAAGCTCTGGTGATTATTTACTCCATTTACTCCTTCAACTGTGACTTCAGATTGGAGAGTGCAAATTGGAGTTACAACTTTTGGTTCTTCAGAAATTGACTTTATTCGACCTATGAATTCACTTTCTGAAGTCTCCCATAAACTCACGTTCAAATCAATTGTGGTAACTGAAGGTTCATGAGAACATGGAAACTCAAAAGAATCTGTTTTTTGCTCTTCCTCGTCAACTCTGCTCTCATTTAGTGGTGACCCACAAAACCGCTTAAGATAGTCTCCCTCCTCAACTTCTAGACGCTTTCGGAAAGTATTAGAATCTTCATTGACACATAGCTTTTCCTGCACCAGATCAGTGGTTTGAGAAGCATCACTTATATCAGGACATGAAGGACAAAGATCAAAATATTGTTCTATTTCATTGTTCTTTGAAAATCCTTCATCAACGTTTGTATTGCTTGCCACTGATTCTTGGCTAGTTGCGAATTCATTGACACATGGCTTGTCTTGCACCGGATAAGTGGTTTGAGAGGCGTGACTTACATCAGGTAATGAAATACAAAGATCAAGATCTTGTTCTATTTCATTATTTTTTGAAAACCCCTCATAAATTTTCGCATTACTTGCCACTGATTCTTGGCTAGCTGCGAATTCATCATGGAAAGTAAGTTCTTTGGTCCTGATTTTGGGCGGGTATTTTGCCGCTACACACATGAAAGCAGAGCTGGTAGAAAAATTAATTAAATTAGTGTTAAGCATAACATTACGAAAGTGCACTGAGTAACATGATAATTTAAAGAGACATTAGATATTATTCTTATAATACAAAAAACTAAGCGATGTTTTCCTCTATTATCATGTTGGAAACATGATATGCTATGGACATTTTAAATGAGGTTAGTGGTGGTGCGAATGTGATGTTTGCAGTTAACAAAATCTACATTTGTTAAATTGATTTAAAAATCAGCCCCTGAAAGTTAGGAGAACTTGGTATTGGTAATGCGTGCGGCTTCCATAAAAGAAGGTTGAGCTAAATGAGCTCACAACAATTAGTGGAAGCTTGATACATAAAGAATGAGAACAGTTTTGATGATAAACAAAGCAGAAAACTAAGATGACTTTGGATTTAAGAACCTATAACATTCGGAAATGCCTCATCATACCCGCATCAATATTTCAAAGTGCCTATTGGAACTATAATGTTTCCTCTATGCAATTTCCTATTCTTACAGCCTTTAAATATGTAAATCAGCCATTTTTCTGTTCTCGGAATTTACAAGAGATTAGATGAATCCAACAGCTTATAGGATAATTCTCGGATCACATCTGAAAGGGTTAATGAGAAACAGAATAGGTGTACCTTGACAAATGGTCATTCACATTTTGAGTTAAATATACTCCAACAACCGAGTCAGTAACTGAACCCTTCCAAGGTGAGAAACGCCTGTTACCTGCAATAGATGTGCGTAAGTCAGATGATGCTCTTTCAGATGATAATATTGAGCAAAAAAGGCTAAAGTTCAAGGAAAATACTTCATGCATATACCTACGTTGGTTATGACTAAGCTGCTATCTAGGATCATGCTTATTTTGGATTCACTCGTTTTTCATTATTTTTTTCTTCCCATTTGCCCATCTACCTAAACATCGGCTTATCTGGGATATCTCAAGCCAATTGAGTGGATGGCCTATTACAACATAGATAAAATTGAGATGGGTCAATGGTCGTGTAAAAAATCACCTTTTTCTATGAAAGAAGATTAATTTGAAGATAATATATTTAACACATTTGATTCATAAAAGTGAGGTGTTGGCAAGCCAACCATCCAGCACGTATTTGCAAATTACAGATTTGACCCATTACCAAATCAGCCCATTTGAGACTTTCTCTATTCCTGTGTTTGTCAACTTAATCTTACCCTCTTCGTAAAAATAACTTATTGCTACTATCTATACTACGCATCATTTGTATTACCTTGGATAAGATGCATTTTGGCAATAAATGAGTCAACTCGTCCACGAAATATATTCCTCTGTGTTTCCCACCATTCTTCCCTGTCTTTATCCATTTCTTCAACTGGTTCACTTCCATCATTCTCCATCAGCAATTTCCAAACTCTCAACGACTCATTGTCAAGATCTACCTTAGGTTGGAGTTCACGCTGTCGCTTCTTATAAACTCTCTTTACAAGTGCCCCATTGATATTATTCTCTAATACCATAAGTTCCTTGCATCTATAATTGAGGTCAAGACTCGCTAACTTTCCTGTTAAAATCTCTATCATTTCTTTATCCAGACTAACTAAACCTGCATCAATCAAGGTAATAGACATAATAAATTAAATATGTAATCTGAAAACTGAAAACTGGAAATGTAAGAAGACAGTAAAAAAATTAGCTTAGTTACCTTCATCAGTATCTGAGGTTTCTTCATTACCGAGTACCAAACTTCGACTTTCAATCACTGGAACTTCTCGTAATTCTCGTAATCCAAACCACTTCAAATTATCAACACGTAGGAAATCTGAATATATTGAAGTAAAACTCTCGATTCTAACAACAGGAACTTCTTGCAGTGGGAGGCATTCTGGAATCTGAAGAAAATTTTCCTCATGACAGTAAAAAAAATCATCATCATCGTAAGGCACTCTACTTTCAGGTTTATCCTGGGGTAGGGGTAGGATCTGTCTACATTCTACCTCCCCCATACCCCGCCCCGGCAGGATTGGGTTTGTTGTTGTTGTTGTTGTTGCATCATCATCGTAAGGCATTGTTTGATTACAATTTAAATCCCTGACAACTTCTCTATTACGAATTGAACGGATCCTTCTTGAAGGTGAAAACACACGACGAAGCCATTCCTCTGTATAAAAATTACGTTTCACCGCTTTTTTCTTGACTATAGGTTTATTGACTGTATTTTGTATAAATTTTATGTTGATTGGTATGGGCGTTCTATTTGATCTTCTCACAGAACTCTTTCCAGCTTCATCTGCTTTGTCGCACCACCGATGTATCTTGGTTCTTTTCCTCAATGACCTTTGTTTCTTGTAAAGTTTTGGAAAAACAGGCCCGCATCTTTTGCTAAGTAGTAAACACTTATTTTCTTTAATCATCCTCCGATATACTTTCACTGTAGGAGTATAACTGATAGCATTCAAATTGATTTTCTTGCGGCGCTGATAGACATGAATATTTTTTCTGCCATTCCCATCTGATTGGTCTTGGTTTCTTGTCACAGAAATATCGCCCAATAAATCTTGTGAAGCTTCGGGACTCTTTTTTGGAAACCTACTTCTCCTCGGTGTATTTCTCTTGGAAGTAACTATGGTACCAAAATTATAAAGATCCCCAACGACAGTTTCAAGTCTTGGAGGTTCTTCATGTGGTTTTGACACAAGATTAGACTCTTTAGCTATATGATCGTCAAAATTTAAGGAACGTTTGCATGAATCAGCAGTAATTATGGAAGGTGTAGAAGCTTCTTCGTTATCTTGCACAACATCTCCAAAGCCACAAGTGGTCGAGCTTTGCATAGAACTTGATTTATTCTTATTGAAATTCTTCCTCTTCTCTTGTACCCGATTTGGAGTTGCGGGTTTTGGTGTTTTGGGAGGTCTTGGTTTTGGGATAGAACGTCGTGGAGTTTGAGCTTTTGGCGCTTTCTTAGGTAGGCTATCATCATATACTTTAGGCCTGTGTTTTTTTGTTCGGGGCCTTTGCTTCGCCTTCTTGTTCATGTCGATGCCATCATTACGCCTTTTCATGCTTTCTTTTGTCTTGGATGGAGTTGGAATTGATCCCTTATCAACTGGTGACTTGTCGCCACTATGAGCCTTTTTACTGTCACCACACTCTGAAGTAGGAATTCTGACAGCCTCCTCTTGTACACAGCTTGTGCCATCTTCACAAAACGAAACAATAATCAAGCAACCTACTTTTCAACTAGAGAACCAGTCACAATAGTACATAATATAAACGGTATTGCATTAAAAATGGTACTAAAAAAATATAGTAGATTATTATACACCTAAACTTCAGAAAGCACTACATTTTGACTATCAAAAGTCAAAAGGGTGAAAGGCTAATCAATATACTAACAAATCCAAACATAAGAGCATAATGATAGAGTAAAAAACCGCTTACACTGAGTCGCTGCCGTACTTGTAAAATCTTTTTCCGATTCATGTCCATTATTAATGTCAGCCGTCAATTTACACATCTCATTAAGCATACATGGAAGTTCTCCGCTTATATTTTCCTTTCCAGTCACTTGTTCAGATATCAGCACTGTCTCGCAGCTCTGTCCCGACCTACCAGGAATAGGCTTTGCTGGGGTCACAGGTATCGCTTCCATAGTATCAAAAGCACCCATAAATGGAAATTTCCCATTTATATTTTCAGTTTCAGTCCCTTGTTCAGAAGTCAACACTGATTCGCAGATATCTGCTGACATACCAGAAATAGGCTTTCCTGGTGTCAGGGGTATCCAATTACCCTCTCGTTCCATGGAAACACCGTGTTGGAAACTATTTTGCCTGTTAAAAATCATTAAACGACAAAATCACTCACAATTTCAACATTATCGTTAAAATCTCAAAGCCAAGCGCCTAGATTTGAAGCTTGATTACGTGTTGCTTTGGGGGAGGTTTTACCCTCCTAGGCAAGGTCTCAAGTTCGAGTCTTGTCTAGGGCGATAGGGGTTTCCTTCAAGCGTGCGTAAAGGGAAGGGTGCCATTGCCTTCTGGGCTGGACCCAACCTGGTTGTGTGGGCTCGCTACGCCTTCTGGGCTAGGGGCCATGTAGCCACAATTGCCGTTCCAAAAAAAAAAACGTGTAAACAAATAAAACCCTAAAAACTGTTTGATTGACGTCACACTTAGTTTTTATCCCGTGTTGGAAACTTTCATAACATATTTTCATTTAAGCATAATAATTCATTGCCGTAATTGTAAGCATAATCGAAACTGGACCAAAAAACTGAAAAACAGGTAACCAAAAATTTCAGCCCAGTTCAGTGTTGACGTTTGACACTGCCACATTTTCACTAAAACGATTCTGTTTGCATCAACAATCCACCTTCTTTTTCTTAGTAATCCCTCCATCCCAAAACTAATATTCATTTAACCAATATATGTCCCAAAAATAAGGTATGTTAGGTGCGCAGCATTTAGGAACGGTTAGTTTTTTTTATTGAAAGCTACGTAATAAGCTGTTCAACAAAGCATTACGCTACTTTTTAAGCTTTAATATTCCAGTGCCACTTTTAGGGGGTGTTTGTTTCGGCTTATATAGCCGGCTTATGGCTTATTTGGTTTTGGGGTTATGCTTCATAAGCTCACTTTTTGTGGCTTATTTGGAAACTTGTGGGATTATGTAAGTTTATTATGATATGAAAAAAAATTATATAATCCCATAAATCTCAAAATAAGCCAAAAAATTGAGGCTTATGTTATATAAGCCGAAATCAAATAAGCTCATAAGCCCACATATAAGCCGAAACAAACACCCCTTAAATTCCAACCAATTAAAACACTAATTAATAATTGCACTTTCCTTAAACTATAAATTATTAACATTAACTACTACAACCTAAACTTAATTAAACAAAATCATTAATTAGCTTATGAACATGTTTAATAACACAATGTATGTATCGAATTTAACCTTAATTTAACATCACAAGTAAAATTAGGGTTCTTTTTTTTACTTACAGTGATTATTACTCGTACCTGTTTTGATTATTAAATAATAATAAAAAATTGTATATAATAACTGTCAACTGTGTTATCGAAGTTTAGGAATTTTATATTTTTACTCCTTTTGGTTTTGGGTTTTGTTATTTTGGCCCTTTCAAGTGGGTGGGTTTTGGTAATGTAACGTTGTACGTAAGACTGAGCAAAATCAACCGAAACTGAACAGAAACCGATTAACCGGGCCGAACCGAACTGAACCGAGCCGACCTTATTCGGTTCGGTTTTATATATTTATGGTTTTTGGTTTTACTCGGTTCGATTCGGTTCGGGTCAAAACCAAGAAAAATGCACCCAAACTATCTAAGCCGGTTTCGTTAAGTTAACTTCGGTTCGGTTTCGGTTTCGCTAATTTAACTTTGGTTCGGTTCTCGGTTTATGTTTTTCCTAAAATCGGTTTTCGGCTCGGTTCGGGTTTGATCGGTCCGATTCGGGTTTAATCGGTCCGGTTCGGGTTTGACCTGTTGCTCAGCCCTACCGTAAAGGCTATAAATTCTGATGACGTAGGCTATATGTTAAGTAGAAATTCTGTGCATTATGCTATAATACATTTGTTAAAGTGGAGCTTTGAATCCAACATTCTTACGAATTTAAAGCCGCATTAAATAAACTCATAACATTAACTTAATTCATCAAAATCATAAAATATAGTAATCGCGTGTTGTAATTTAGCTTACAAACATGTAAAAAAACAAGAGTTAACTACATTTTTGGTCCTTATAGTTTACCAGGTTTAATGGTTTTGGTCCAATAGTTTAAAATGTAACGGATCCTGTCTGTTTTTGATCAACCCGTAACACTTTTGGTCCAAACGTTAGTTTTGACTAATGTTTGATTGTCAAATACAAGGGTATATTTGTCTTTTCAAACATCTTGTTACATAAAAAAACTAGTACACAAAAAGGAGAAAACAAATAAATAAGTAATCACCCTTTTTTTCAGTCAACATTCAACCCAAACACCCTCTATCAGTTATCTCTCTATACTTCTATCACTATCTATATCTTCTTCACCTACAAAACACAATAACTATCACCATTATCCAACAAACACCAAACCATCACAACATTACCCCCTGCCACCATGACACCACCACCAAATCACCACCATTGAACCACCAAACCACCACGACATCACCACCAAACCATCACAAACACCCATGTTACAAAATCACCACATGTCACACCCCGACAATGACGGAATCACGAGGCGTGACGGAGAATGAATCGTCATAACACATGATACAAAATAAAAAAATCTAAAAATGCATATCATAAGTGTCACAACATCCTCCGACGACAAGTATGAAAACTTGTGTCAAAATAGTCAACGAACACAACACATAGTTTCGAATTTATTACAATCCGACTCCCATTAAAGGGGCAAAATAAGTCTAGAATAATCTAAGGACATCCATACGAAAACAAGTCTCAAATGTAATCCTTCAACAATGATCCCTGGCGGGATAACTTAGGTCACTAAGGCATTCTATCTTGAGTTTAACGAGCATTCATTCATCTGAAAATGATACTCGAAAATGTCAACATTACGTTGATGAGCTCGTAGGTTTAAAAGTAAACTCATTTGATGTGCTAGTAAGTAAGAGTGGACAGTTGTGCAATATGAAAGCAGAATGCATATAACAGTATTTAAATCATCAACACATCAACATAGCATACCAGGGTATCCCAACCCAAATCAGCGCGCTTATAGTTCTCCGGACCTATCGCCTACTAGCTGGAGCTACACAATCGGCTAAATAGTGTGGGGTAGAAGTTCACATTGGAACTTCGCATATATAGATCTCATAGTATTCGCATAGCATTCACATAGTATTCGCATAACATTCACATAAATAACCATAGGCACATAGCATTGTCCAAAAAGAAATAAAAGATTTTGCACAGTATTAAAAACAGTTGAAATAACTTTTGAGTGTCATTTTCCTCCAACGGAAAAGAGTTTAAAAGTGGTGCTACGAGAACTCACCTTTAAGCAAAGTGATAAGTAGCTGATGATATGATCAAACAATTGTGTGCAACGGCGTCCAAACTCGAGCTAATCCAGTTAAAGTCCAATTTTAGATTTATGTTTCTTAAACGTATGTTTAAGGTTGATGCATAGGAGTCAAAATGTGCGTTATACGGTTACTTTTAAGGCTATTGGTTGCGTAATGGTTGGCGACTTAAACTCGATGAAAATATGTCAAAGTATACACTTATAGTATTTAGGAAATTAGACGAAAAAATATCTTAACTTAGATAATAGTTATTAATAAATATGTTCCGATAGTCTTAAGTTGTCTAGTTTAATTGTATTAATTATAAAAAGCGACACGTTTTAGTTACGTTAAATCATGAATAGAAGTTTTATAATTTATAAAATTATAAATATATTTTCGTCTTTTAGTCGGTTTATTAAAATAATAATATTTTATTTATTTCATCCTTTTGTCGGATTTCTAAGAAATTATGTCTTTAGTAAAATATTATAAGTATAATATTTTTATGAAATTTCGGCATGACCCGTTCGTTTATAAGACGTTTCCAAGGTTTTTAAACTTTATTTTTCAAACATTTTCCCTTAAATAAATCTATTCCGACAAAACGACCAAAATCCACATTTTCACATCATTTATCAAAACGCACTTCCTTCAAATGACTATTTGACTATCCAAATATAAATATAAGTATAAATCGTTACTAAGATTCCACTTTTCAAAATGTCTAGTTTTAGCTTATTGGGCCTTGAGGCCCATTAGTAGTCCAAAATATTGTTATTAGTTTTTAAAACCTATTTTAGGCCCGTTATCAAGCCCATTTAAGAAAATAAGTCCAAGGAAAAGTCCACAAAAGAAGCCAAGACTCACGGACCAAGACTAAGCCATGGTTTGGGCTTAGCTTATTGGGTCGTGGCCCTTTAAACCCATAATAAGCTATATGTAGCTTATTATTAAGTCGTTAAGCTACACGAGTACTTAAATATCAAAATAAGCTATAACCAAAAGCCATGAAAATAAGTCGGACCACAATAAGGTCCACAATAAGTCGTGGCTTATTGGGCCGTGGGTTTTATTAGCCCAAAAACAAACATAAAGCTTATTAAATAAGCAAATAAGCTATTAGGTGTTCTAGTTCTCAAAATATGCTATCATAATAAGCTATAAAAATGTGACAATAATAGGTAATAACCAAAATTGCTTTTCCTTTGTTTCCTCTTTAAGCCGAAAATAAATAAGCGATAAATAAGCTAAAAATAAGTAAATAAGCAATAAGTACTTTTAGTTAACTACATAAGCTATAACAATAAGCTACAAAATATGGCGGAAGAGGTAAATGACCAAAAATACTCCCTTGGTTTTCTTTTTTCATGTCGTGAGCAATAAGCTCCTAAAATAAGCTATTCAAATCTTTTAAATAAGCTAGATAAGTATTAAGCTATATAGTATATAAATGTTATTCAACCATCACGTCCAAAATAATAAAATGGTCTTTCCTTGTCCCTTTTTGCCCACATTCAAACCAAACAAACATCCCTAAATATTTATTTCAAAACTTTTAGCTTTTGATTTTTAGAAAACAACCCGTACAACTATTATCTATGCATCATAACACTACTAAAAATACAAGAGTATTTGAGAAATAGATGACTTACAAAGAGGGTTTTGAAAATGAGATTAAGCACTAAACCGACAACCCAAACGTTGTTTTAATGATACCACGCCTACTAGAAACTACCCGAAAGTGTTTAATCCTTCAGGTTTCTTGATAAAAAAATAAAAGTTATGGTGTTTGTGTGTGTGTGTAAATCGGACGCAACAAGCAAGAAGGAAAAGAGAAACAAAAACTATGATGTGTGTGAAAAATGATTAGGAAATGTGTTTTTTGAAATCATATAAGACAAGGTTGGTACTAGGTTGGGACATCTGTGCTAAAATGGTGCCTTCTTGCTCCCTTGTAGGGCTCGGACCGGCTAAGCACTCTAGGAGGGATCCTAGGTGCGTTTTGGCTCTTGTCGGGTTACTAAATGACTTAAACTTGTGATTTAAAATGTGACCCGAAATTTCTAGTATTTTAATGAATGTAAAATTGTTTTTAGACGAACTTTGACTATTTACACTATGGGTAAATAAGCTAAATTGCTTTAAATTTAGTATGGGTCATTAACGGACGTGTCGGGACGCGTTGCTTGAGATTTTAAGCCGTTTACGGGAAAACCTCCCAGAATTTGATCAAGTATAAACATAATCATCTAAAATGAGATAATTAAAGAGAATAATAACACTAACGATTAAATAGATAATAAACGGATTACTGAAAATCTCAAAAATTAATCTGACCGGAATAAAAAATGATAAAAGTCAAAGGACTAAAATAGAACATTATGAACTGGAAAATCCGCAAGGGTTACACCACAAAACCACGATATCAACACCAAGCCACCGCCACTGACCCACCAAACCAACCCATCACCACAAACACCCCTTGCAACAAAATCATCACAAAACCACCACCACTGACCCACAAACACCACCTAACCACTAAACCATCACCACAAACACCCTTGCCCGCTGACCATCACAACCCCCGCCGACCAGATCTATCCAAAAATCTGCTTGTGGTGGTTTCGTGGTGGTGGTTTCATGTTTAGGTCTTGTTGGGTTTGAATTTATAAGTGTTTTGCAAATATGTGGGTGGGTATATTTTCTTTTAGGAAGATGATTAAGCTATATGTTGAATAATATAAGACAGGGATGAAGATGACAAGGTAGAAGTTGTTATGTTTGTGTGATTTTTATGATTTTTTAATCTATGTATGTTTAAAAAGGGATATATTGATTTTAATGTGTTTTGTTAAATTGATTTTAGTGAATTTTCATTTGGGTATGTTTTGAGTTTGAGATTCGGGTGTTTTATGTCTTGAACGATTTTAAAGAGAACTATGTTTTTGTGGTGGCCGGAATTAAAAGAAGGTAGCCGAAACTAGTTTTGATGGAGGTGATGTGTACTTGAATATTATATAAGGTGATATAGAAATAGTAATAGGGACAGTGTGAAGACAAAGAAAAAAAATGAAGGGAGGGTAATATAGTCATTTTGCACTTCCAAACAAGGGTATTTTAGTCATTTTACATCAATTAACTCGTCAGACTAACGGTAAACCATGAGGACCAAAAATGTAGTTAGCTCAAAAAACAATGTATACAATTTAAGCTTAATTTAACATAAGAAATAAAATTAGGATTAAATTTGACTTACGATGCTTAATTAAAATCGTTAGGTTGATTTTTTACTAAGAAGAAAACGGCACCATGTGAAAAAAGAGGTTTTATGTTGATGAAAAGAATAATAAATTGATAAAAATTGTCAACGGTGTTATCGAATACAATGTTTGAGTATTTTATATATATTTAGTCCTTTTGGTTATGGGTTTTGCTATTTTGGTCCTTTAAAGTGGGTGGGTTTTGGTACCGTAACGACTATAAATTCTGATGACGTAGGCTATACGCTAAGTATTTGATGCAGCCCCATAGATCGCTTTTAATGGTCTCCGAGTAGGTTTTAACAAAGTTGAAGTTGAAACTGTCAGCCTACGCGCCTTAGAACCTTTACAACCCCAAACGGTCTCCTTAACCTCATACAACGAAAAAGAAAATTCAGAAAAGTAGAACCAGGGGACGAAAGAGTACGGAACAGACTACTTGAAAATTGTTGCCTGTTTTGGATGCCTTCCTTGAACGTAGCCAAAAAATTTGTCTCTATAAAGACCACTGTTGATTGGATCATGGGTTCGCCTCGTTACCCAAACATTCATAAATGTTGATGCCTTTTATGTTCATATTTGAATTATTAAATTTGAGCAAGGAGTGGAAGACGTGGTATTCTCATCGCCTTCAATAACATTTGAATTATTAAATTTGAGCAAGGAGTGGAAGACGTGGTATTCTCATCGCCTTCAATAACCCATCTAATACGGCTCTTCTACTTTAAATCATGAAGTGGCTGGAGTGATATTGATGTGTTTCAAAAGCTTTGAATTTATAAGACTGAGATTACCGGTTATTAGATGGAAACACACGGGTAAAAGTATAACCTACGTATGTAGTATAATCTTTTTAGGTAAGACCGTGTCGTCCATAAGGATTTGCGTAGTGTCGAATAATCAGCTAAAAGATAAACTTTAACAGATTTGAAATAAACTGAACTGAATTTAATAATGAGAAATATGACTACTCGATGATTTCATATAATTCATAAGGAATGGTAAGGGTTATGATCTCAACTTTAGTACTTGAATTTATAAAAAGTGTTTTCTCGTCAGAAAATGTTTTCATAAATTCACTTGTTTAACTTAAGACTTATGTTTAGTTAACTTGATCAAATGTGTCACTCAAATAATTCAGTTACTATTATATCAAATCTATTTTTGTTTATCAAATAACGTAAGTGGATTTCTTGTCACAAACAATAAAGATCATAGACAAATATTTGAAACTATATAGATCATAACGGGTCTTTCGACCTATATCAGTGTGAGTATATAATCAAAGTTGATAAGATTAGATACCATAGGATTATAACACAAGCTTAAGATTAACAAGATCGTAATTATACCAAATGCTTATTTATTATATTATTTTCATCGAGTAGTCATGAGAGATTTAGCCTCTCATGGCTATGAAGTTCATAACAAAAGCAAGTAGATAACCAAGAAACATACTATACCTGGATAAGAATTTGTATTAAAATTCTACCCATAACAAGTATAGAATCGTTGTACAACCTTTATTCTACTAAATATTATGATATTCGACTTTGTTCTTCATTTGTTTGATGTTCAATCTTCAAGTGTGTATGATGTTTATGGATGATAGGTTTGTAGTGATGTGTAGGATCAATTGAAGATGTGTTGGAGATAATAGGAATGAAGTGAGGAAGTATATTAAGTCTTGAATTCAGTGGGAAGTGCGGCGCACAAATGATAAGTGCGGCGTACTTTGGTCTTTTTAAGCCTTGGTTTTTTTCTTTTTCTTCTATCTTGCTTTCGAATATATGTAAACACTCGAACTTTGTCCCTTTTTAGCTTGGGATGATTCAAAGTGAACCTGTACATAATTTATGCTATTAAGTATCAAAAGTTTATGAGAAATTGATAAAATATATATAAATAACGCCGCTATAAACATGTATAATTTAGGTGTTATCAAGAACACTTAGGTTTTGTATATAAATCATTTGAAAGATGATGTCTTAACCTACAGTGTTGACAGGGACCAAACCACGTCTTTTGTTTGGTAGATTTTAAACAACTTGACTGAGAGACAGATGGAGAGGTGCCTAAAGGGGTCTTGATTTGTTCTTTGAGACCCTTTACTTCATCCATCAAAGTAAGAAAAAGTTGCTCAGTAGATGAGCCAGCTTTCTTATCAGAAAAAGATTCAAAGACAGAGGGTGGTTTGATTGCAAGCTTTTTCTTAATGACATAAGCAGGTGACACTTTATCAGAAGTTTGTTTAGTCTTTTTAGGGACAATTGTGTTGAGTTGAGTGTAAGATCAGCTAGAGATATCTATCAGATTGTTTGAAGTGCTAGTGAGGTCACCTCCTATCAGTTTAGGCAGAAGAGGTACAGGTTCCTCAGTGTCACATACAAACTCGAAGTCAAAGGTGATATCAGGAGCTGGCACATATGAGGACTCATCAGCTTTAATAAAAATAACTTCTTTCGAAGAGTTTTTTTTCTTTTCTCTTACCTCTTCCTCCTAAGGCCTGTACAATATTAACATGGATTTTCTTAGAGAGCAGTTGGTCATGGTTGACTTTACTGAAGGTCTATTTTTCAATAACCTCTTTTAGGTTAGAGGTCTCATCCTTAAGAGATTCATTTTCTAATGTTACTCTAATAACCTCATTTTGAAGAGAACAGTTAATGGACACATTATTTTTAAAGGATACTAAGTTTAGACTTATGTAATGACAACTCTTGATTCAAAAGATTAAATTTCTTAACTAGGTTTTTCCCCTGATCCTCCACATAGTGAAGGTCAACATGAGTATAGTCTAAAACATGGTTCCTTTCATCACCATCAGTCATAGACAAGAGTCTTTGTACCTATTTCTTGGTGATTTCAACCCACTGACCCGATCTTCTGTTAGCCTTTCCAACAAATGGCTTCTCTTCAGCAATAGCTATAAATGCTTTAACCTTGGTGGTCCCTTTATCCCCTAAGGATACAGATTATTCATCCTAGTCAAATGACTCAGCTACTAACCCCTTTTCAATTTTTCCTTTTGACAATGCATTAATCTTCTTAGTTAGGATAGCCATTTCATCATTAAGTCCCTTGTACTTTCCTTTATAATCCTTTTAATGATTGTCAGTATTCTGTGGAGATGGATGTGTGAAAGGTTTTGTGAAAATTTTGTGTTTATTGTAGGATTTTTTTAAGAAGGATAAGATGGTGTCGACGTTTTGTTAGAAGGACATTCTTTTTAAAAATGACATAGTTTACCACAAGTAAAACAGGTTTCATTGGATTTGTCAATGGTTTTCTTTGCTGACGCCCCTTTTCTATACCTCTTGTAGAATCTCTTTTGGTTTGCAAGGAGTGCTCTTTCATGAAACTCAGCATTTAGGTCAGCCAAGAATTCACTATGGAGTCTTCTTCAACATCTGAGTCATTGTCCTAAAAATGATTGTTAGAAATCAAGGTCTTAAAGCTAGAGGCCTGAATGGTGAATCTACTAGTTTTTTATTCGTATATTTGATCAATTAGGCCTTCTTTATAGTTATATTTTCCATACATAGTAGCAATACTATCATTTTTTATAGAGTTGTTTGTCCTTTGAGTTTGATTCATACTTAACCATTTTATTGGTAAGCTGTTAACAAATGTGGCATTAACTTCAGCTTGTGGAATGGTGACACCTTTGTTTTCAAGATCATTTAGCAAGCATTTTAGCCTTGTGAATGTTTCATTCACTTTTTACCCTTAAGTGCCTTAAAAGCATTGAATTTGAGTCGTAAGGTTGCAATCTTGGTATCTCTTATATCAGAGAATCCCTCATGAGCTAAAATAAAGTCATTCCACATGGATTGAGTAGTGGCACATTTTATGATAGCCTTCATCACATCATTAGGAAGACAAGATATAATAATACTTCTTAGTCTCTTGTCTAGATTTGCAAGCTTTCTGTCCTTAGGTAACCATTTCTTTGGAGGTTTGGTTAAAGGATTAGTAGGAGTGGACAGTGATGACATAGGCACAAAAGGTCCATTTTATAGTACTTTATAAAGATAGGATTCAAGACCATCAAGGTAGATCAAGAACCTTCCATTCCAACTAGAAAAATCCTCTATATCCAAAGCAGGAACATTTATGACATGAGACCCTCCTTTTGACTCAAGAAGTTGAGGAAGATCTACATTAAAAACATTCTAAGCTACATTAGTTGTAGTCGTGGTGTTGGTAGTGTCAACAGGAACGGTGTTAACACGGTAGGACTACTTTGGTTCTAAAGGTGGTACAGTTTTAGACATGGTTGGATCTTGATTTGTTTAAAACAAATAACAGTTTCTAAAAGATTTTGTAAATCAAACAGCTATGATACCAATTGAAAGTCCCAATTTACACATC
>BQNB010058055.1:0-11384 GCA_026074375.1 Tanacetum coccineum
TCAAGATAAAGGAATAAGCTCAAGCTTAAAGTCAATGATCACTATGCCATATTCACAAGAAAAAGAAAAAGGAAAGAAATCTGTGAGCACATGAACGAAGACCTTCATAGTATGCTAGATTTAAGTTGTTGTAAAATGGAGTGACCTCCCTTAGGGGGAGATTATTAGGAATACAAAAATCCTAGGAAAGTATCGGTCACTTCATAGATAACTGTCGTTAGCTTGTTAAGTATTATTTGGAAACTTACATAGTTAGTTAGCTAAAGGCCCATGGATAAACCTATACAAGCCCAAGCCCACAATCCACATGTAAGTATTTATACACCTCTCCATGCCTTAGAGAGGTTGTTGGTTGTTCTTGTTTTCACACACATTATACAAGTTTTTTCTCTTTTACTTTCTCTCACTAGAACTTCCTTGTTCTTGTTTGATATTAAAGATTACTAGTATTCATCAATTGTCCAACTGAACACTAAGTCAGATGAAAATGCTGATTTAAAGGCTTAGATTCAGGAAAAGGTTTTTGCAAATGTAGCATTAAAAAATGAATTAAGAAAGTTAAAAGGAAATAGCATGGATACTAAGTTTGCTAAACCATCAATCTTGGATAAACTGGCATTACAACCACTCAGAAACCAATCAATTGCTAGATAACCAAATGCGTTTCAATCTGAACGACCAAAATTTTCAAAACCACGGTTTGCCTCCCAAGTTGATGTGAAACACAATTTGCTAAAACCAGTCACTCCTCATTATTTGCCTAAAGTTCGTGAATTTGTGCTTGCAAAACCTCATCATGAGCTTGCGCCTGCTCATCTAGGAATAGTAAAAAAGAATTGTATGGTTTAAATGATATGGCTCATAATCACTATCTAGAGGAATCTAGGAAAAAGACACAAGAAAGAAATAGAAATTTAAAACATATTGTGATGCATACTACTAGTCTACAAAACACTACTAATGATAGCAAACAAAAACCTAGGAGCAACAATCAAACATCTAGGAGTTTGCATGTATCTAAGAGTAGATGTGTAACGTCAAATAGTGTGCCACTAGTAGATCACTCTAGGAATTCTAGTTCCTTTTTGGACTCCAAACACTTTGTTTGCTTGACTTGTCAAAATGTGTCTTTAATGCAAATCATGATGATTGTATAACAAAATTCCTAACAGAGGTGAACTCTCGTGCTAAGGTTCAATCCCCTGAGACTAGAAATAATATCAAACCCGTAGAAAAGATAAGTAATGTAAACAAACCTGAAAGATGGATCTCTAAAGGATATAGGCTTTCTCCCAATAAGTCTTCCTATGTGCATGAGAAAACAAACACTCCTAGATCTTATCTTAGGTAGAAACTGACGGGTAGAATTTTCAAGACTATTGGACTTAGGTGGATACCTACTGGAAAGTAATTCGCCTTTAGCACAACCAAGGTTGATAGTAAACCCCCACATGGTTCTAATGCAGATATCTAACCCACATGAATGCATACAAGCTCTTGATATAAGTGTAAGTACTCTTTATTTAGATACAAGTACATCATACAATGTCAAGAAGGATAATCTAAGAGTTTGGTTACTGAAAAGGCTGATGTCTAAGAACCAAGTGTCTCAGGGGATTCTTAACTAATTAAAAAGACGGCTATGGCGTCTGCAGATAACTCTTCAAGACCCGCTCCTCAAAGAAAAGAATAGTGTATGCTTCAGTGCGCTTTATCTTCAAAAGAAGAGAAATCGTCTTGTTTTTTACCATTCTCATCAACAATTTTCATATTTTCCCATGCTCGTTCAGTCATCATGTGACAATCCGTTATTTCAGGTCATTTTACGACTTTAATAATTCTATTATTTATTTTTAGAGTTTTACGTGTTTACTAATAATTTTCATCATTTAGTTAAATCGCGTAAACTAAAAATCAACAATCAACGTCTATATACTACATAAAACTTATAACTCATCTAATATACTTAATAAGGGTATATGGATAAGTTTTAACATTTTTATAAGCATAGTATTTTTATGATACCCGGATTTAAATTTCGTGACTTAACGGCTTAACATTAATAATTACCGGTACCAAATTATACCATGTAGGGTAATAACTTCACAATGAAGCAACTCTACATTTATATTGTCAATCAAGCAACCAAACACAACACCACCTCACCATGAGGTGGCATATATGTGGCACCACAAGACCATGTGGCCTTATGTAGTACTCCTTGTCATCTAAAACCAACATATGTATTTGTTTTCTTTACTACTAAGTTTCCTTAGCTAATATATAAGCTAAATCGCTACATGATAAAAACATAAGACCAAAAGTTAATCCAACTCTCTTTTTATTTCTCTCTTGTGTCATCCCTTTCACATCATCGTATACCATCCATAGTTAAACTTCAAGCACCAAATAGTACAAGAAAGATAAAGGCTATAATGAATTCTACATAGTTTAGGTGTTATTTTAGAGATCCTTTGGTTAATTAAAGTGTTATACAAGACTTAGTACAAGGGTTGAAAGGTTGAAATCAAGGAAATCAAGTAGGTTGGAGACAATAAGAATTAGGATAGATTGTTCTTGTGTTTTGTGGTTTTTCATCCAAAAACTTGTAAGAATTATGTTTAGCTTCCATGTTTTTCTTCACTTTAATATAGTTCATGTATTGTATAAGTTATTTTGAATTGATTATATGTTGTACATGGTTAAAACACAAGTTAAAACTTACATAGGTCTTAGAATAAAACTTGTTTAGAAACTCCTTTAAGACAACTAGTTTGAGAATTGTGATGTTATGTAAAATTACCATAAAATTGATGAGTATTAGCTTACACAATAAAAGTATGATGTAGAGGAAAGTTAAACAAGAATTTGGCTTTTAAATCACATTAAACGGACTTTGGTTAGAAAGATTGAGACTAGGTAAAACTGACTATAAGAAATATTGAGTTGGACAAAAGGTTTATGATCAGTTGATAATAACCATATGGATTGGGCAATAGATCAGTAGGTTTTTGGTATTAAGTAAAAACAATAGGTTGTAGCCCTATGTCTTGTGATCATTTTTCCAGGTGGCTCGACCCAATTCAATGTTCGGATTGATATTTAGTTAGAGCCGAAATCGAACAATGGTGCGCAGATTCTGCACACTTGTAGTATATCGGTGTTATCTCTTGATTTTGTAAGTGGCCCCTTATATTTGTAAACTAAATGTTGTAGAGGAATCAAATATCTAACCCATGCTAGCTAGATTGGGATAAAGTAGTTTACGGTTTGTAAATGACAACCATTTAATCGAGACTGATGTTGGCTGTCCAAAAATAGCCATGATCTTTAATGATGTATCGACCATTTTGAACCATTTTCACATATAACTTATAACTACCAAATACTATATTAATAGAGAATTTCATAATCATATGAGGCCTCTCCGAGGTGTCGTATCGACAAGTTGTAGATTTACGATTTAAAGTGTCCTGACTCGACCTCTAAATTATGATAGGCCGAACGATAGTATGATGTTATTTATAAAAGGCAAATAGCCAAACGAGCCTTTGGGGATACCTTCATTATAACAACATAAGAAGTCTATGTTTAACATTATATCGAAGTCTATATCCTTTTTATTATCTACTTTTATTCTAAGACATGATCACTATACTTTCGTAGGTCATCGTTAAAGCTTGCGCAATACACTATCGTTATAATCCACTACTAATCACTTGAGTGTAGTTCATCAGCCCAAGTTTTACATTTATAATGATTTACAAGTTTTCTGGTGAGAAACATATGCATGTTTTACAACTGGATGCAAGTGGACATTTTACATTACGATTACGTGTTTGCCTAAGTAGCGGTAACCCTCTAAGCCCATTATCATGAACTGTTCATTACTTGGTTATAGAGCGTGAATGATATAGAATTGATCTACTTTAGGATTGACATCCTCGTTCGGGTGAGTGTTGCTTCACTGTGACTGGCTTGCGACACGAACCGTATACCATGTAGGATTTAGGAAGTTCCGGTATGTTTTAGGAACATCATCCAGGGCAAGTTGCAATTTTATATTGCAATTCATACATGTTGAGCTTCTGTGTCATAAGCTTAGGCGAAACGTTATTACTTTTTGAATATGTATTTTGTTACTTTTTATTACATTGGAAGTCTTGCATATCCTAACATTTTACATTTTACATACCTAATGTATTCATCCACATTATTGTTGACGTTTAAGGCATGTTTTCTCAGGGGATAAATGAGGTACAAGACAAGGATACATGGTGGTCGTTATTTTGGAAAGTCATAGTGCTTAAGATTTGTTGCATTACATTTTGGGGAAACATTTGTTATGGACTAGAATCTTTGTATTTTGAACAACGAACAAGTAAAGCTTCGGGCTTTTGTAACAAACAATTTGTTAAATCCAATGTATCGGTTTTAAATGACTTTTAAATGGTCGTTCTTATATATATCTTGTGCTATTGATCTATGAAGTAACACTCTCAACCCATATTCCGCTGCGACCCAATTTGGGGGTGTTACAGATTGGTATCAAGAGCCAAGGTTATAGAGAACCAGGTCAAATGTTTTTGCTGGACTATAACCGTTTTCAAACACTGCATCATACAAAAGGGGTTTTCACGGGACATACATACACTATTTGTTGCATTAGTCAGTTAGACTAGATGCATTCATGATTGATATACATGTTATAATATACTATGTATATTACATTAATATAAGAGTCTTATATTAATACTTATATAAGCTACTTTTGATTTTCAGATTTGGTCATGTCGGATTCAGAGGATTTCACGGTTACTTACACAGAGGTATCTAGTCCGTTCGAGAATTTGTCAAACATAGGATCTCCAAGAGTCGATGGACTGCCCATGATGCCAGAGGACCCTTATGCTTATGTGGAGGCCGCTCTTTCAGACCCATCACCAGATTACGGACCTGGCCTAAGGAGCAGGCAGACACACCTTTCACAGGATTTTGTTGTATGAGGGCGGTTACTAGGTTTATGCACATCGGAGGATGATGTTACTTTTGTTGAGGAGGCAGTACTGCCTACTGTGTTCTCATTACTGCTGATTCACCAGGTTACATTAGTGGAACGATCCTGAAGGAGGATCTATAGGTGGAGGATTGAGGATTCATTGCTGGATGGATCCAGCTGATTCTCCTTTGAAAGAGATGATGAGGAGATGGAGGAAAGAAGCCCTCTGAAGTTGAGCTGATGATGGGAGGAAGGAGCACTAACTCGGCCGACCTCCGTCCCACCACCCGCATGTTCGTCCACTGCCAGGATGTCTATCTAGATCATGACACCTATTCTTTTCACCCGTCTTGTGGCATGAGAGTTTGACACGATTCTTGCCATATTTACTCCGCCACCATCACCACTTACACCATACTCATCACCACTACCACAGATACCATCTCCACCACTACTAGTATCATCACCGTTACCTGTATCACCTCCACCACTACCTGCTAGTCCTACTCATCCTTTGGGAGACAGAGCTGCTATGATCCGGTTAAGAGCCGAGTCACCGTCTACTTCCCATCTACTACCACTACCATCACTTATTGTACTTCTATATACCAGGGCATTTGTAGCCTATGTGATGAGGCTGTTGAACCATCACCTACTTTCTTCAGCATCTCAATTAGAGACACACCCTTAGAGACAACCACCACTCTTTTACCTTATACATTTCCATACTTCATCACCACCTTTGCTTTTACCCTCTACTGACTATAGAGTGGATGTTCTCGAGGTTACATTACCACCTTGAAAGAGGTTATGCATTGCTCCCGGTCTTAGATTTGAGGTCGGGGAGTGTTCATCTGCTCCTACTGCTAGACCTACTAGAGGCTTTAAGGCAGATTATGGTTTTGTTGCCACATTGTATGCTAAGATTAGGCGTGACCCGGAGAGGGAGATAGGTTACAGGATTACCGATGTCTGGGTAGATCCAGATGAGATTGCAAAGGAGATACCGGCGATTGATATGGCAGATTTGAGTTAGAGGATGACAGAATTTGTCACTACAGTTAGACAGGATACTGATGAGATCTATGGGAGACTTGATGATGCGCAGGATGATAGATCATTGATGAGCGATCAGCTCAACTTACTACGTAGGGATAGGCGCGCCCATGCTCGCATAGCTAGACTTATGGAGACTGAGGCCAGACTTTCTCGTAAGTTTTGGGTATAGTCGATGGATGCTAGTGATACTACACGTTCTGAGGTTATGGTATTGCGTACTACAGTGTTAGCACAACAGGATGAGATTGGAGCTTTGCGGGAAGCAGACCGTACACGACAGGCACAGCTCGTAGAGGCACTGACTTTGCTGAAGTCATTGGAGACACAGGTGATAGCATTATAAAGTCAGCAGACACCTGCTATGGATCTAGCACATCCTGATGTACTGGAGGAGGCAAGTAGTAGTTCTTAAGATCTGGTTATATCCTAGCTATTTTGTATAGCCTACTAAGTATTATGGGTAACTCCTGGCTAGTAGGGCTCTAGGTTTTATATTTCATCTTGTAACCTAATGGTAGTGATCATTTTGTAACGGAACCGGTCATGTATGTTTTCCAGATTATATATAGAAAGGATGTATTATGTCATGTTTGTAATCGAATTTATTA
Organism: Tanacetum coccineum; assembly: GCA_026074375.1. Taxonomy (NCBI): domain Eukaryota; kingdom Viridiplantae; phylum Streptophyta; class Magnoliopsida; order Asterales; family Asteraceae; genus Tanacetum; species Tanacetum coccineum. Next base: position 6,667 of record BQNB010058055.1, read on the forward strand.
TGAATGAATATCGATTTACACCGTTGTTAATTTCAATTTAGTTGTATATTTCACTGTGTGTTGTGATCACACTTTATTTATCATGTATATGTCATGTCATGGTTATGATTTTATGAAATCTAACGAGTATTATATTTTCTTGTAATTTGAAGAAAATGGCACCAAAAAGAACCACGAGGTCAAAACCAGCCACAACAACCACCACCACTACCCCTATAATTGATGCCCAGCTTAAGGCACTGATCAACCAAGGCATTGCTGATGCACTGGCAGCACGTGACGTGACAGAAGCCAGAATGGCGAAGACAGCCATGATTCTGGAACGGGTGTAAGGAGCCAAGCTCCTCTTGCTCGTGAGTGCACTTACCCAGATTTCATGAAATGTAAACCCCTATATTTTTAGGGTACTGAAGGAGTCATCGAGTTGACTCAGTAGATTGAAAGAATGGAAATTGTATTCCGTATAAGCAACTGCACTGTAGAAAACCAAATCAAGTTTGCCACTTGTACTCTTCTTGGAAGTGCTCTAAAGTGGTGGAACTCCCATGTTAGGACTGTTAGTCATGACTATTGGGATCAAAAAGGCTCCTTAAAATTACTACTGCTCAGGTGAATGTTACTGCTGTTAAGCAAATACTCTAAGTAGTTAAGACTATTAGTGGAAAGTTAATACTGTCATTACAATGTTAGTATTGTTAGTGATCTTTTTGAAATGTATGCTAAGTAGTTAGTGCTGCTAGTAGTAAAGTTAAGACTGCTAGTACACAGTTACTACTGTTAGTATATATTAGTACTTCTAGTACTAAAGTTACTACTGCTTATGTTCATTAGTACTGCTGGTACAAAATTTAATGTTGTTGGATTACAACTGCTAGAAGAGTTACTACTGTCAAGAAGGATAAAGACAAGTAAAGAGATAAGATTGTTTGGAGAACAAGAATACTTACGAAGATAAGTATTGAGTTATTTTTGCAAAAGATATGTATAAATTATTTGTTTAAAAGATCACGATAACTTAGGAAAGTATTGTAAGCCTTGTAGGACTCCTTGGTGTATAAAAGGAGGTCCTATGGTATAGAATTCAAAGTATCAAAACGAGTCATTGTCATAGCTTCAAGGTTTTCTGTAACCCTAATACTTTTGAGTATTCATATTAATATATTGGAGCTTGTTGTTTTTGGTTGTATTTCTGTGTGTTAAACATTCATTACTGTTATTCTTCTTAGTGGTATAAACTAGATTCCGCATAGTTTATATCATACACTCAAAGTTTTAGTCTTATTACCTTTGGATTTATCTAAGGATACTAAACCTTACATCAAGCTAAGGAGTTTAATATTGTTCATTTGGGATCAACAAGTTGTATCAGAGCGTTGTTTGTGGAAGCTTTGAAATAAAAAGAAACCAAACAACCATTACATAGATCTAAATTCTCAGGTTAAGATGGAGGCAGGAAATACTTCTACAACACTGATTGCAAGACTCCCTATCCTCAACCCAGGAGAATATGATCTCTGGTTAATAAGGATATAACAATACTTTCTCATGACTGATTACTCCATCTGGAAGTAATTCTGAATGGTAACAAAGTGCTGAATAGAACTGTTGGAGAAATCTGAGATAAGCGAATATGAAACCTACTACATAAAGAAGAAAAGCAGGACAGGAGGAAGGAATAGATGAAAACTAGAGGACCTCTGTTGATGGCAACTTCCCAAAATAAGGAGCAACTAAATTTCCATTTCATTAGAAGATGCAAAATTGTTATGGAAGCCATTAAGAAGGAGGTATGGAGGAAACAAGGAATCCAAGAATGTTCAGAGAACTCTACTCAAGCAACAATATGAGAATTTTGCAGGATCAAGTTCAGAAACAATGGATCAAACTTTTGATAGGTAGCAAAAATTTATTAGTCAGTTGGAGGTTCAAGGCGAAGTTATTACACAAGAGGACATGAACTTAAAACTGTTGAGAAGTCTTCCATCTGAATGGAAGACTCATGCTTTGATCTGGAGGAACAAAGAAGAAATAGAGACCATCAGTTTGGATGACTTATACAACAACTTAAAGATATATGAACCTGAACTATTTACAGGATCTCAAGTACATAGTCATAATCACAAATGTGGCTTTGGTGTTCCTCCAACAGCACTTACTGCAATAGCGGCCAAATGAAACAGATAACACTGCTTATAGAGTTAGTGCTGCTCATACTCAAAGTAATCCTACATCTATAGATAACCTTAGTGATGCTGTGATATGTGCTTTCCTAGCTAGTCAGCCCAATTCTCCTCAACTTTCACAAGAGGATCTAGAACAAATTGATCCTGATGACCTAGAAGAAATGGATTTACAATGGGAAATGGCCATGCTAACAATTAGAGCTAGGAGATTCATCAAGAGGACAGGAAGGAAGTTGGATGTAAATGGTCTCAAGAGTTTGGATTTGACAGTTGGTCAAAAGTGGATGGTTACAAATTGTCATAAAATTGGTCACTGTGCAGAGAAAGTAAGATCAAGGAAAATCAAGAGAAATGAGGGAAATTAGAATAATAGAAGAACTGTGACAGTGGAAACTCCCACTGAAAATGCCTTGGTTACTCAAGATGGAATTGGAGGGTATGACTGGAGCTACCAAGCTGAGGAAGAGCTTCCTACAAACTTTGCATTGATGGCACATACATCTTTAGGAAGTTCTTCCAGTTCAGATTCTTAGGTAGATTCTTGTTCTAAATCATGTGTAAAAGCTTATGCTACTCTCAAAGAACAATATGATAGTTTGTCTTCAGATTAAGAAAAGTCTCAATTTAATTTAGTATCTTATAAAGCAGGTTTAGAATCAGTAGAAGATAGACTAGCTCACTATAAGAAAAATGAGGTTGTATTTGAAGAGAGCATTAATGTTTTAAACCTTGAAGTTAAACTAAGAGATAATGTTTTAGTTGAAAACAAAAAGAAATTGGAAAAAGCAGTAAAAGAGAAAGAGATGAGTTAAAACTAACATTAGAGAAGTTTCAAAATTCATCTAAATCTTTGAACAATTTGCTAGGAAGTCAAGTTAGTGTCAAGTTTAAAACTGGTCTAGGATATAATGCAGCTTCTTCTACTTCAGCTTCTCCTGCAGTATAAAGCTTTGTGAATTCATCTGAGATGTTAGAAAATCAGGAGTATAATAAGTCTAAATCTGATAGGGGATATCATGCAGTTCCCCCACCTTATACAGTGAACTTCATTCCCTTCAAACCTGATCTAATGTTTATGGATGAAATAGTTGAAAGTGAGAATATGGATGTTACTACTATTGTTACACCTAGTAATGTTAAGACAGTTGAGTCAAATCATGAGTCTGCTGATGTAAAAAGTAATAGTGATGCAGCAGAACCTAAAACTGTTAAGAAGAACAGCTTTAGACCTCTAGTCATTGAGGATTAGAATTCTGATGATGATAGTGAGGTAGAATTTATACCTAATGTTCATGATAAAATTGTTAGACCTAGCACTGAAAAACTAAAATTTGTTAAGTCTGCTAGGGAAACAGTAGAGAAGGAAGAAACACCTAAACAAAACAAACACTATCCTAGAGGGAACCAAAGAAACTGGAACAATCTTATGTCTTAAAGACTAGGAAGTGACTTTAGAATGATTAATAAAGCTTGTTTTATTTGTGGTATTTTTGAGCATCTTTATTATGTGTGTGACAAAAAGGTTATAAGACTAGTGTGGAACAACACAAGTAGGGTGAATCATAAAAACTTTGCTAATAAAATGACTCACCCTCACCTTAATAGAAGATTTGTTCCACAAGCAGTATTAACTAAGTCTGGCAAAATTAATACTGCTGGTGTAAGTGTTAATACTGCTGTCAGACCAGTTAATACTGTTGGCTCAAAAACAACTGTGAATCATCCTAGACTAATATCAAATGCTTACAAAAAGGGATATTTACAAATCACAAAGCCATTTAACAAGTATTCAGCAAACAAAAATAGTATTTTCAATAAAAAGGTTAATATTGTCAGGGTAAAAGATACTACTGTTAGGGATAGAAGAGTAGTAAGTGAAAACAAGGGAAAAGGGGTTAATGATGTTAAGGCCTCAGCATGCTGGGTTTGGAAAGCCAAAAATAGTAGTGCAACAAATACTTTCAAGAATTATTCTTACATTGATGCACAAGGCAGATCCAAGTCTATAATGGCTTGGATCCCCAAAAGAGTATAATTCTCTTATTTTATGTGCAGGGCAACCCACAGCAGAAGGAGTACAAGGAAAAAGGAGTTATTGGCAGTGGTTGCTCAAGGCACATGACTGGAAATAAATGATATCTTACTGAATATGAAGATTATGATGGTGGTTTTGTTTCCTTTCGAGATGGTAAAGGTAGAATTTCTGGAAAATGTAAAATCAAAACAGGAACATTAAATTTTGATAATGTGTACTTTTGTAAGGAGCTTAAGTATAACTTGTTTAGTGTGTCACAAATTTATGACAAAAAGAATAATGTTCTTTTTACTGACACTGAATGTCTTGTCTTATCTTCTGACTTTAAGCTACTTGATGAAAGTCAAGTCTTGCTGAGAGTTCCAAGAAAGGATAACATCCTAAAGAGTGTTGTTCCCACTAAACCTCTGAAGTATTTTTTGAGGGGAGGCTAATTATGTCAATATGCAATCAAGAATGGTTGGAAGGACATGTAACATCAAAAGAGGTCGGGACACTAA
>BQNB010058055.1:13364-37938 GCA_026074375.1 Tanacetum coccineum
AACAAGGTAAGGTTTAGTGAGAAGACCCTTTTACTTTTATCAATATTGAGTCATCCACCGAGTCTTTCTTACAAGAAGAATCATCATGAATCTTTCCGCTACCACCACCATAACCACAACCTACTAGTAACTCACAACCAATGAAGATTAAATCACCTTCCACATATCCCGACACTCATAAGCCTCTTTTGTCAAAAGCCAAGTGAATTTCGTAACGAAATACGTCTTATTCTCAAACACATCCTTACAACCTTTAACAACCTCGCCGCAAAAACCAAACATGATGATGCAAGTAGTAGGATTATACCTTTTAGTTTATCCTTCCTCTAATTTACTTTTCTAGAAGTTTCTTTTGGAAAATCATACTGCATTCTAGTCTTAGAAAATCATATTGCATCATATATACATTTTATTATATATGACTTCATCAAAAGACGAAGTATATATTGCAGTAATCTTTTTTTGTAGGTTCAAACATTCAATTTAGTGTATATGGCATTCTTGCCTACGAACGAATTTTTGCATTTTTTCTCATCACTCTTTTTAGTTCTCTCATATATACACGGTGCGGTATATGGCATACTTGACTCCGAACAATGTTTGCAATTATTAATTTTCTTTTGTAGGTTCAAGCATATACACTTTATGGTATATGGCTTACTCATCTAAAGATGAAGTTTGCAACATTTATTCATGGATGCCATGTCATCATTTTTTTGTGTAAAATTTGGTTTTGTAAAAAATAGCAAATTATGTCTCTTGGAAGATTTGAACCTGAGTCTGCTAATTCAAAGACAAACACCTCAACCAATGGACTAAACCAGAAGTTGTGATATACAATGAAAATCAAATATGTTATGCTTTTTAAAAAATATGAGTTAAATTTGAAAAATATATTGATAATGATACATTATTTAGAAAAAAACGTGGTATGAAACATGACTCCTTGTCTCAAAACCCTAATGATGATATGTCATTCGAAGAATTAGCAAAAAAGAGTGACCTCCATCTCCTTCTCCACGCCCTTCCGTGAAATTCATGGAACTTGACCTATTGTCCGTTGCTAGCAGTCCTGGCACAATGGCGTCAAAAGATATTGGTGCGTATTTGTTATTGTTTGAATTAAATGTAAACGGAGAATTACTCTCAGCCTGTTAATATTGGGTTAATAATGGTTAACTCTTCAACTTTGACCTATTTGGCGGTGTTATAGTTTTAACTTCTTTGCGGTGTTAATATTGCAGGGTCCCCTCATCATGATTTCTCTTGGATGGACATTCTTCCAGGAAAGTCGACAAGTTATGCAATTTAAAAAACTGCTTTCAGGTTTGAATAATTTATAGAAGTTTAAGCTGATGAGGTGAATATAATGTGGTTTAGCTGTTAAACTGTGTTATCAAAAAATTTAAGGTTAGGGTTTTGCAAGCTATTTTGCACTAATATTATGTGTACACACCACATGATGATAATTGATAAATGAAGATAATTTACAGGGGACCTGATGCTCATCTTTTATGGAGCACATTGTAAGATCTTGGACTTCTGGGTCAACAGTGACGGGAAAACACTCAACAACAATGACTATGCATGGAATAATGGTAACAAGGTTTAGTTTAAATCATCAAAGACGCAAAAATAGTTTATATGATGGAAAAGGTTAAACCCTGATAATTTGATAGTTGCCAACGTATTATTCTTGGAGTTGCCGATTGGGGTAGGCTTGAATGCATGCATACAACTGAAATGACCTCAAGCTTGTAATATATAATGGGTTTGTAATGATATAAATACAATTGAAATAACCTTATTTGTGATCCTGGAATAAAATCAATTGGGTTTAAGACATGTTTAGATTGGTAGTTATGTATCTTGAGGTTACGGGTTTAGTCAAGATTGTGTGTTTTCCCTTCCAATGTACAACAATATTAAGTGTTTGTGCTACAAGAGTATCATTAAATTTTATTTTTTTTTTATTTTTTTTTGTTACAGGTTCAGTAATCAATCTAACATACTATAGCATTTTTGTTTAGCTTCTTAGTTGAAATCAACTCACAAGGTTTCTTATTCCAAATTTTGTCGGGAAGTTTAATCCTGCTCCGCTCAACAAGTCCAACGAGGCATCTGACTATGATTGCGCAAGTGCCTCCAATGGTTCAGGAAGTTAGTGCCAGTTACTAACCTATGCACTATCAGCTCTTGCATTGCTATGATTTATAATACATCCCATCAGATATATACAAGGTAATTAGTACTTATGTATGCATGTTTATATACGATTTGTTCAAATGACCAACTGGAAGTAAGTTCAATGACTAACATGTAGTTAGGATAATAATTGACTATGAAATCATATAACGTAATCGAACCATATCATCCCATGTAGTGTCTCACAAAAGTAAGTTTGATACCTGCCATTTACTTCTTTCAATCAATTCAGTTAGTAAACCCTTCTTATTCTGGTTTACCGCAGACACCATGCATTGTGTCCCTACTGTCTGAATCCTACAACTCGCATGTGAGATATGGTGATGCCATGACTGTAGGAATTTCTAATCTTGGTATGGGCCTAAGTGAGGCCATATCGTTGTTAGAGCCTCTGACATTAGATGTAACTGATTTTGTGCGTCAAGATGCCTTGATTGCAATGGCCATAGTGATGATCTAAACCAGTGAAGCAAGTGATTCGCCTGTTGGGACTTTTAGGTATTTATCTTTATGTTCAAGTCTGTGTTATTATTTATTAAAGTTGGTGAAATGGGTTTGTCAAGTGACAATTTAAGCTGGGTAATATTATGTACGCGTTGCATTGATTCAAGACTAATCTTTCGCCAAACATATATATTTGTCAACAATTACAGCGCTAGATAAGATTACAATGATTTAGGAGGCCTTATGTTTATAAACTAATGACTAGACCTCTTTTAACTCACCCTTTTAGCATCTTCATTTGAATATGACATTCGACCTGTTAGGGTCTCATATGAAGGGACTTGGCTGAATTTTCCAACTGAGAAACGGTGATGTTCATGGTACAGTCAAGGCTTCAATTGATTTGGATTTAATGAAGTTAGTGCCAAAAGATATTGCTAATGTTCTACCAGGAATAATAAGGATTATTAAATTCTTTCCATCAACGGATATGAGGATGGTTGTTGTTAGGGATAAAGGGGGTACTATTGGTTTTGGAATGTGGATTCTGAAATGAAGGATGGTGATGGAATTTACAAGTATCATACTAATCCTGGGATTGTTTCAGCCATTTTGATTCAACCATTTTTTATGAACAAGGGAATTTATCTTTCTGTGTTTATGCATATCAACTACTTTTAATTGTTTAAGTGTTGAAAACTACTTAATGGGACTGAATCAATATGAGATGGCTTTGTGCCCTATTTAGGGCATTATGTTACAATAAATCCCACAGACAAATGACTAAAACAAGACATATAAAAAAAGTATTTTGTCATTATATGCAGATATTTCCCCCTTAATATTAGTTACTTTTTTAACACGGTTGGAACAGGTCTAAAAATCTATAAAGATCACCATAAATTGCAGTAGATGCATAATCTTCTAAACTTTAATTATATTGTTTTTTATGCTGAGATGTTCACGTAACTTGATGCAGATAACCACAAGCTATGGTGGCCAAATTTGTTTGTTAGATATTGAAAAGGAAGTGGGTCAAAACTGCTACCTGTAACATCATAATTCTTTTGGACTGAGTCAATGGCTGATCAACTTTTGTCGTTTGGCTGCAGGCAGAAGTTCAAAAGCTTTCTATGGAAGAAAATAGATTAGATGAGCGCATCAGGTTATTATCTTTCCCATTATTGGAGCTGTAATATTTGCTATTGTTAAGTTATGAATGTATCTTATGTAGTTGATTTTACATATTTTTTAGGGAAATGCGGGAAAAAATGAGGGACATGAGTGAAGATAAAAGTAATTTCTTTCCTATGTGTCCAATTTATATAAGTGGCATTGGTCAAATAATGTTAGTTTAAGTTTCATACTGATGTTCTACTATTTTTAGATGACTTTTTGTGACCGAAGATGACATGAAAGGTCTATCTTGCTTTCAAGTGAAGTATAATGTTAAATAATTTATTACACTTGTATTTAGTCTGAACTTTAAGTAGTTACGTAAATTCACACTTTGCTAGATAATTATAAGCATCTGGTGGTCATAATTGGCAGAACAAAACCTTGATAGCAATTGAGGCTCCTCATGGGACCACTCTTGAAGTTCCGGACCTTAATGAGGTGAGTATGAAATGGGAAGTTAAATATCTTTTTCTTAGAATTTAAGGCTTTAATATGCAACAGGCCTTTTTGTGATATTTCAGGCTATTGGTTATCTGCAATGGAGGTACAGGAGAATCCTTAGGAGCACAATGGACACCATTGATGTATATCTTGTCAGGTATACTTGAGTATTGATTAAATCTGAGAATATGGGTGGGCCGACAATGGGTTAAGTGGTGACCGGTCAAGTTGACTGGAAAAACTTATTTGATTCTCTCTAATTAGTGTGCTCAATATTAATACAAAAGCTATATCTTATTTCAGTAATACTCATAATTATAGATAAAACAATTTAGGAGGTTTTATCATTTAAAAGGCACTTTGGGTGACTTTTAACCTATTTCTTTCCAAGCTTTAAAATTTTACGCCTATTCAACCCATTAAAACACCTCGTAACCCGGTTATTATGTCGAATTTGCCATTTAATCAGTTATACTTTCCATTATGATTGACATTCTATCATGCTCGAGTACTTTTTTTCACTGAAACCTAATGATGAAACTACACATCAGCTGGCGACATGAGGGATTACTGTCATTTTAACGTCAAGAGACGTTGTTGTGTGTGAACAATTAGGAAAGGTTCTGCAAGAAAGAGGTTTAAATGTGGTCTTTCATCATCTCGATATTATAGAAGATGAACCTGTTAAATCCTTTTACGATTAGGTTAAAGAAAAGTATATTGCCATAGATATTCTGGTAAGATGAAGCATATCCAGTTTCTAGAATGTATTTAAATGGTTTGAGGTACATGAATAGTAATAATTTAGATAGTTAACTATTTTTTACGTTTACTTATTTTTCTGATCCACCAATGTTGCAGCAAATTTTGCGAAAGACATAGCTTCGTATACCTAGAAATGATCAGGTATCTTAAAAACTCCCACGCCTTGTGTTTTTATCAACTATAGCTATCATAGTTTTTAGCAGTATAAGGGGTATTTGGATGTACGTTGGAATTTACAACAAGTTATCAAGTTAACAAAGATAGACGAGACTTGTCTATGCCATAATCATGGACCTCTAAACAAAGATCCAAAACATATGTAAGATTCAGTTTTTTTAATTGACTATATATGCTACACAATCCTGGTTATGCTTGTTAAAAAAAGTATGGAAAGCTAATTATGCCTATTATATAATATAGCTTCTGCTTTAAAGCTACTTTCGCTGATGAAACCGCGCAAGCAGATGCTACTTTCTCCTGTCTGATTGCTGACATGATAACAGAACCTATTGTAGTACAATGGTAGTGAAGTTAGGATACATTGATCTACGGGTGATTCCTGACCCAATTCGAAATCTCGGAGGGATTAAAAAGACTTTCCAGTTGCACTACAACCAGAAAACCTCTAAAGGAAAACTAGATTTTATGATTGACCATATCATGGAAATATCTGCCAGAAACATCGATGCCACAGAAAGAAACACCAATCCCGCAACACCACCAAATGAAACACAATGAATGTTGGAACATAACTAGGCTACTTGACGACGTACAACCATCAGGAAACAATGAGAAAACAGTTAAGAAGATGTTATTTCAGTAAGAAGGTAACAACCAATACTTTTCTATTATCCAAACAACTCCTAAATACATGTTTTCTGTCCAAACAGCCCTTAACGCAGTTTTTCTGTCCAAACAGACCCAAAACTTTTATCCAAACAGACCCTAAACTTATGTTCAGTACGACTACTTAGTTTGCTGAAACGTAAAGTTTTTGTAGAATGGCTCATTCGTATATACATTTGATATCATTAGTTAACAAATTATATGGACAAATTGATTCTTGATTTTTATTCTTAGACTCTTACTATTATGTTGTATAGTATGTATATGTAGATAAAAATCTGTTATCGAGTTCTTTCAGTGTCAAAGCCCGTTACATAAAGAAGGAGTGTTTGGATTTTTTTCTTTTATGCTTATGTACTTATTTAGTGGCGTTTTATTTGATATGTTGTCTAAACTGATATCTCATCTAAAAACTTTTTCCTGCAGCGACGTCCTACAACTGACTGTCTCATTCAAATTCAAAAATAATTTTAGCATAAATTCATCAAAATGATGTCCATATCGGATAAATAACTATCAAAGAAACATTGGCTTTTTCTGCAAGGTGTCAAGGAGTTGCATCACGTTATGGTTAGTTTATAATTTATTGTTGTTTCGTTATTATTTTTAAATCTCTATAGCGTAATGTGGAACAAAATTATATAAAAAATTTGCAGATATTTTATCAGAGTTATCTCGAAAGGAAAGAGATGCAAATATTACGCCTGATCCTGATCTTGATATATTTTAATGGTAAGAAATCATCTACATACAGCAAGCACTTTAAATAGTTTATAATCGGGATTTAAAATCTTTATTGTTGTTTTACAACAAAACGTTAAGAAGCTAATGTCATTTCAGATGATACTCTACAGGTATGATCATGTAAAAGTGTTAACTGATGATGGAAATTAGGCAGGTCTGATTGGTTTGGTAACCTATCAAAATGGTTATTTCTTCAATGGGTCGGATTAGGACATTTTCACTTTAAAATAACATTTATTTGAAAATCAAAATTCGTTATTCATAGTTGTATACTACCACACTGTTAGTGTCGTTTTTGCAGGTGCCATATCGGCAGTATGGTGATCCTTATGTGGCTAACCTGTCTGCATTGTCGTATCAGCCTTTATGGGGACAAAACCAAAGTTTGGGTGTGGATGAAAGTGACCCGTATGTGGATAACCAAAGTTAGGGTGGTGATAACTGGGAATGAATGTCCGCGTTTAAATTAGTATGTTTCTTATATGAAGAGTCTGGACCAGCCACGGATAATGTGATTCAACAATAGGAAATAAGCGTATATATCAATAAATAGGTCAATGGGTTGATCCGACACAATATGATCTATATGGCAGCGAGTATGAGTACGAACTTCCTTATTGCGGAGCGCATACACGCTCACGGCCTCCTCTAATAGCCATGTATAGAAGAAAATTGCAGGCACGTTTAACGAATCATTGATGTGCAGCCTGTTTGATCTTTGAAATCAAACGCTCATGTCCGAACTGCATCAAAGGTTGAAATCAAAACGCTCATGTTCTGTAAGTTACTTAGGTTCCGTTTATGTATGTCATATTTATGGTTCCATGTTGTGGGTCGCTGATGAGCAAAGTATTGTTTTTATTGAATGTTTATTGTTGGTAATATAAGACAGGATCACTCAACCCCGCTTATCTTTGAGTAAGAGACCAATTACAATTTTAAAAGTAAAAAAGAGGCTTTTCAATTTGAAATCGACATGATAATGTTCATTAGAAAACCTCAGCTCTGACTTATGCATCCAGTTAAAGAAACATAGTATGCCTAAAAGCTACATTTATTCGTACTTAAACTCTTTTCATTTTTGGTAAAAGGTTCCAAAGCACCAGCAAGATTGACCACTAAATTTACAATTCAAACATATAATTAAAACAAAATTTACAATTTAAACATATACTTAAAATGTATAGGAAGAACATTCATTTTTTTTGTTTGTAATTCATTCAATAAATAATTTTGTATCTTTATAATACATTTAACTTTACATAATTCTTTGTAAACGATAATCATAAGGCGAGCTCGCCCAACGGGGACAAATTGACAAACATTGTTATTATGCTTAAAAATCTTTATATAATATACAATTTTTAAAAACTAATAATTACCAAAACAAAAATAATTAAATAATAATTACAAGTCATGCCCGCCCATCAGGCGGGCTTTGCCACTAATACTTTGTTTTGTAGGATCAACTTCATATATACACTTAGTGTGTATGGCATACTTGTCTACGGACGAAATCTGCATTTTTTATATTATTTCTTTTTAGGTTCACTCATATACACGATGCACCATATGGCATACTTGTCTCCGGACAAAGTTTGCAATTTTTCTTTTTTTCTTCTGTAGGTTCAAGCATATACACTTTGTGGTATATGGCATACTCATCCAAGGATGCAGTTTGCAACGTTTATTTTTCTTTTTGTAGGGTCATCTTGACACCCTCGAACAAGTGGGAGCATTCGTCAAGCAATCATATTGGGTCGTCTATACACTTGTTTTGTATGACATATTTGTCAATGGACAAAAGTTATTATTGCACTAATTTTTTTGTAAGATCATACTTAACACCCTCAAGCAAGGGGGAGCTTCTGTCGAGCATTTATAGCATGCATGTTATATACACTTTGTTGTATATATTTTACTCGTCCAAGGACGAATCTAGTTTTGCACTAATTTTTTTGTAGCTTTTTAAATCATATCTTGACGCCTCAAACAAGAGGGAGCATCTGTCAAAGGGGAGCATGCACGCATTCATCATTGTTTTTACTCTTCGACAATCCTTTGCGTTTCGACCAAAATGAAGATGTCATTTTCTTCATCATATAGTTTTCATATTTTTTATATATGTTGCACGAAACTAACCTTTTTGTAGGTTAAGCTTTCAAATTTGATCCACGGATCCGCTATAGACCAATGACAAATTCCTAGAGGATGCAACAACATAAGGGTTTAAGGTAGACCATTTAACTTCACTAGGGATGATGCAAGCTCGCCTTTTTGGGGAGGAATGAATTTAACCTCCAAGGACACACGCTTTTGGTTTCCACAAAAGGGGGAGAAGAGTGTAAACGGAGAAGGTAATGTAAAGGTAGTACACGGATACAAGTAACTTTACATTTTGTGAGTTATTACGTTTACACGTTTGTTTGTCATCATCAAAAAGGGGGAGATTGTTAGTGCAAATATTACGATATTTAATCTACACAGTCTCGTTTGTTTTGATAATGCCAAACACATAACTTGTAATACATAACGTAAAATTTACAAGTTACTCGTAATCATATTTTGTCTCAATATCATCAACACACATCCACGTCTTGATTCCTCGTATGTTACAACACAGGTTCGTACATGTTTGTTATGTTGCATTATGATCAAACCTTATTTCACATTTTGCATTTACAAGTACTTTTATACAAATGCATCACTTTTATATTTACACTAAAGTTTACGCCTAAATATATATTTTACAAGTAAACTTTATTTTGACAAGCATTCAACTAGACTTTTTATTTTTACAAGTTTACTTTCTTTTAAATAAAAAGTAATTTACATCATGCCTTACATCATCCGTATCTTGAAAAATCTCTCAAAGATTACAAAAGTTTTTTTGGATCTGGTGAACAGTAGCCGGTTCCCTAGGAGCATCGCCGGTTCCCTTTGATTTACAAAGCCGGTTCCATTGTGAACAATAGCCGGTTCCATCAGCTTTTGCCTATAAATAGAGGAGCCTTTCCAATCCGTTTTTGAGGACTAAAAACACACTTTTTCCACCATTTTACTCACACTTAGATCTGTAGAAAATGCATCCATAAATCACCATGATCATAATGCTTTTAACTCTCATCTTTGTTGTAAGCATACACCCGAAATGATCCACCAAATCAAGCATCAAGATCTTGCCATCTACATCCACCAAAGCAAGAGTTTTTGTCATTTCCATCCATCACAAAGCACATACATATGAAGATCTACAAGATTAGAGATCTCATCATCATCATCCATTTGAAGGGTTCCCATCAATGGAAGTTCTTTTAGATTAGGCATTCACATCCATTAGACACATTGTCTTGGATCATCATTGTAATAACATCATTATCTTGTATTACCAATTAGATTAGATGGTTTATGTGTTTGTGCCATAAAACACAAGGTTTGTTATGTTAGGCCATAAAACACAACAGGTTTGGGTTGGTTCTACTAGGTGTGTAAGAACTCGGTATTTAGCTTTGTACCGGATAAAAGGGTAAGCGACGTAAGGTTGGTTCTCCTGGTGTTAGGACTCGGTATCTAGTTTAGTACCGGATAATGTGTAAGCGACGTTGTGTAAGATTTTCTCCGTCGCAAAAGGGAGCATGTTGATCTAGTGAAGTAACTCTCGAGTTGGGTACTCGGGGAGTGGAGTAGGGTGAAGAGGAGCTCCATGACCGAACCACTATAAATCATCGTGTTCGGTTTTCTTTCTCTTTACATATCGTTACTTCTTTACATTTTAATTATGCTTATGATGTAGATTGATGCTTGTGCTTGTGTTGTTACTACATGCTTTATATTGTCTTAATATCCCAAACGTTAATTGGCACTTCTCATATTAAGTCATGATAAATCGGGTATTTGATGCAAAAGTTTTAAGATTTTAATCAAAAACGTATTCACCCCTCTCAACGTTTTCCATAAAAGTGATGATACAGAGGGTCTTTATGGATCAACAATGATAGGTCTTCCACGAACGCGCAAAATTTCTGAACCCTTTTCCCCGAACCATGGGCGTAAGTTGCCAAAGACTTCAACACTAATAGAATATAGACTACAGGGTTGGCTAAGGCAAAATGGTGTAATGATACATTTAACATAAAGGGTTGAAAACAAGGATTGGCTCAACAGTGTGATCTAGGGGTATCTTGCACTAAAATTGAGTGCTACAAGGGGTTTTATACGGGAGGTCGACAAGTCAGTGTAACAAGTCGATAAACATACACATAAAGGCTATTTGGGGTAAATTCCTAAATGTTGCCTTCTTGAATAGTGTATTCCTGCTAATCAATTAGGTCTTGAAATGATGTACATGCTAAGTTCTAAAGTCTACAATACTACCGGCACACTTATATTTTTGGTGGATTTTTTTATAATAGATAAAAATGGAATCATAAGGCTTAACCTCACCAATTGAAATAAAGGGTAATAGTGAGCTCGGCAAAGATTTATTCTAGTTTAGTAAGAAAAACATGTCAATTTTTTTTTAAAATTGCCATAATTTTTCAAGAAAAACTAGAAAATCAAAGGCAACTATAGGTCAAGTGGTAATTCTACTCCCACCCCTCTACTTGGTTTGTACAATGTCCCTATTGTACATTTAAGGAAATAAAAATTCAAGCATAAGAGTAGAAGTAGAATGAGAGACTCCCCTGGATTTGCTCGGGATGATGAAGAGACAGCTTGCTCTAAGCCATGCTTCAAGTCCACTTCCATGAGAAACATCCACAACTCTAACCCATCATCATCATCAGCACGGTATCTAACTAATCCAGATTTAAAATGCTTCCCTGTAGCTAAGTATAAACCAAGCACCACTCCATGTGCATCAACCGGTACTAGCTGCAAGAAAACTAATTCCAAAAGCATAAATCCGGCTAAAAGAAGGATACCAAAATATACAGATTAATAATACAAGAAATACAAACCTAACTCACTTTCGTAAGAATCACGGTTGCATTTAGCGTATGCAACAAACTTTTTAAACCACTTGGTGGCCTAAGTAGACGAGTGAAGTCTCGTGAGGGTTTCCAGGGAACGTACCTACAAAGTTTATTAAATTATACACAGTTTTGAACTTAATTAAGGTTTTTAGGAATGGTTTACACCGTAACCTTATGAAAAAGTATTTTGAATTTTGGTTTTAACTAGTTACGGCGTAACCCTATATAAAGGATTACGTCGTAACTGAATCTGTTACGGCGTAACTGGAGTGGTTACGCCAAAACAGAAACATTTTTACCATATGAATTCGAGTTGATGTGACCTCGGATTCCATTTCTTTGCTGTGAGAACCTGCAAAACTAGGTAAGAAACATACAAACCAACTAATATGCAGAAATGAAATAAAGCAAAACATAAATTTAAAGATATGCATGGGGTGCCTCCCACGAAGCACTTGTTTTTGTTCGAGTCACTAGCTTGATTCCACCCTTTATTTACCAAGAACTAGGGTGTCAATCCCCTCACTTGAGATACAGTAAGGGTGAAAGTAACAATGAACATCAAGAGGGTGTAAATTTGTTTTTGGGTAGGAAAACGATAAGTTAGAATCATACCTCAGAGGCGATGTAATTTCCATCCTTTTTTTACCTATTTTAGTTGAAACCTTTAATGATTGGCTTATTCCTGGTAAGGGATTCAATTGTTGAATGAACGGCTCGGATTTTTCATTTTTATTTACGATATATGATTGCGCTTTCATCTTCGTAAAAGATGATTGAGGGTAACTGGCTAGAAGCAGCTCGAGCTCTTCTTCATGAGTTTCCCTAAAAAATTCAATCTTACAAACAGATTCATGAGTTATGCAAGGGTCATCCACAAGTTCATTCATTTTAAACAGAATTCTCTCTTCCCCTACCCCAAGTGAAATCTCTTTGTTAAAAATGTCTATATGTGCGTGAGCGGTTGCTAGAAGATGTCTTCCCAAAATCAAAGGTGCATTAGGGTCTTCCACCATATCCATTATAATAAAGTCTACTGGAAATATAAACTTGTCGATTTGCACTAGAACATTTTCTATGATTCTCCTAGGAGCTTTCATAGTCGTATCGGCCATTTCTACCATCATATTAGTCGATTAAAGATTTCCTATTTGTAATCTTTTAAACATGGAAAATGGCATAACATTAATACTAGCTCCTAGATCGGCCAACGCACTACTAATTTTTGAGTTACCAATAAGACAAGGAAGAGTAAAACTCCCAGGATCATTCTCCTTTGGAGGTGGCTGATTTTGTAAAGCTACCGAGCATCTATCATTGAGCCTAACCGCGTCCTCTTCCACAAATGGTTTCTTACTAGAAAATACGTCTTTTACATACATAATGTATTCATGCATTCTCTTGATAGCCCGAATAAGAGATCGATTGATCTTTAACGTTTTTAATCCTTTAAGTGTTCTAAAAGCTTATGCTTCCTCCTCTTGTTCCTTCCTGACTTCTATATCCTTTCTCATTTTTATGTTTGCTTTGTCAACCATATTATTTGTCAAGATTGCCTGAGTTAATTGCTCGGCACTTACCTGCATGTTCTTTGTTTCAGCATCTAGCATCCTTAAGTTTAAGTCTGTATCATCGCTGAATTTTCTAATCTATTCATCAAGCTAGGCTTGCTTCTTATTAGATTCTTTCACAAATTTGTTGATGGTCTCCTCCAAGAATCCTATATTCTTGACCTGTTCAACTACCTTTCCATTTTATTTAAAAGGACGCTCTTTGGTTAAATGCACCTCTTCGCAAATCTTGCAACCTACTTATATAGCATGAATACTCTCTTGAAGCATCTGCATATCACATCCAAAGATATAAACACTTTTGGTGATAACAACAATGTCATTTGAGTTATCACTGCTCTCTTACCAAGTGGTTTGATATGTGTGAAATACACATATCCGTTTATACCAAAATTAACCCTAAATGACCAAAAATACACTTAAAATGGCAAAGATATACTTGTTTTTGTGTTTTGTGTGTGCAAGTACAGATAAGACAAAAATCACAAGAAAACCGTCAAAAACGAGCAAACACGAATACGAGAACGGAAGAGCGTGCAAGAGCCGGAAGCCAAAATCAAAAAGTCAACCTTGGTCAACTCTCAGGAAACCAAAGTCAAAGTCAACACTAGAAGACAAAAAAATCCAAAGTTACAAATCTAGTCCCTTAAGTTTCCAAAGTTACACAAATAATCCCTAAGCTTAATGGGCCAAATCCTATCAAAACCATACCCGGATCCAAAGCCCAAAACAAAAGCCCATAACCCTTTTATAAAAATCCAGGGGCCATTTATGCCATTATTGAAAGTCATTTAACACCACACCACTTTCATAATACAAACAGAGGGACTAAAGTTGCAATAAACACCAAGTTTAAATCCTTTTACCCAATTTCAGTTAAAAAATGGCGCCAAGGGTTTTATTACTGTTCATCATCGTCCCAAACATGCCCTCTCCTCATATCAAAGGGCTTCTCAAAATTAAGGGGCAGAAAGGACAATCTAAGGGGTCAAGTACACGCTGGCAGAGATAAGTTGTCATCAAACGCACCTCATTGGTCAATCTCACAAAGGAATGACACGTTGGTTGACAAGAAAGCACATGGGATGAATGAATTTATACTATATCTACTCTCCAAAGAAGCACAAAAGAGTCTCAACACGGATTGCCGCGCTGGCAATCCGTGTGAGCTCATTTATGATCTAACAGTGGAAATGAAGCATTCAATGATTAGCAAATGATCAAGGGTCAAGGTTTGGATGAGCGTCTAATCGTTTTTGAGCCTAGAAGCTTCAGTGGTTGCTATAAATAGCTCACACCCTCACACACACAGAGGATCTTCTTTTTTTTAGTTTTTACTTAGTTGTAATTTTTAGCTTAATTTTAGTTAATGTAATTTTCAATTTCAATCTCTTGTAATTTTCCTTTTAATCATGTAATCAAAGTTTTCAGTTAATGTAATTTAGTTTTTAAGTTTTCTCAATCTCTTTTACCTTGCTATAAGTTCTAAATAAGCTCAATTATCTTCAACTTTTACCTTTAAGCTCTCAAAAGCTCTCTTAGTCTCTAAGCTAAGATTGAGCTTAATTCAGACTTAATAATACTTAAATCAATAAATCAGTTAAATATCTTATGCTTATTGAAGCTTTTGGAAGGGGAACCAATTATGGAAGGGTTCCCATGGACTTTACTAGCTTATCCAATAGGATAAGCTAGAGCTTGTAGATGCTCATTTGAGTTTAAGCTTCTGTTTAGCTGAAGCATCTTGTAAGTTCTCCTTTAATTTCCTTGTCATTTAAATTCTAGCTTAATATTTACTTAATTGCTTAATTAGCTTTGCTTATTTGCTTATATTGTTACTTATTTGAGCTTATTTTTGTTTCATTTGGATCATTAATCAAGTTTTCCTATCTGTTTTTAGTTAATTTAGTTTAGAGTTTAGCTTTTCACAACTTGTCTTCAAAAATTCATAAAAAACCAAAAATAATAAGTAGCTTAGCTTTAGATTCTTAATTCTAGCTTAATAAGTTGTTGAAATCTGTTTGTTAAGTTTGTTATAAGCTCATTGTTATCTGGTATCAAGGTTTTGTTAGCTGGATTTGAATTGCTCAAGTTTTATAAAAATCTGTCAAGTATTAAGGAGTGTTTGGATTAGGACTGTTTGACCTTTAAAAGTCAAAGGTATTTTGTGAATGCACTTTGGTTAGTTTGATGATCATATTTGATTGAATTTTGAATAGGTTAGCTAAGTTAGTTTGATTTTAAATTACTTTGTGGCTTATTGTATCTGTCTCAGCACCAGGGGACCTTTTTCACTTTTCTTTGTTTGCTAAAATCTTAATCCAAGCTTCTTAAGCTTAGATAGTGGTTGCATTGTGTTCAAACACACTCAAATAGAGTATGTAATATAGGTTGTCCCTTAAGGACACCTGAATTTGATTCTAGCCTTTGTCAATTGCATCAGCAGTTGTAACTTCAGTTACTACTGCTGTCCTTTTAAGCCTCAATTAAGCTGAGTGTTAGTAGGATTTAGAATCTTAAATTCATCTAGCTTAAAGTTTACATATAGCTTAGTTTAGATTAAGTCTTGTTTTCAATTTCCTAGCTTATTTTCTAGCATTAATTTGCCTTTAAAAGTCATAAAAATCTCATAAATACCAAAAACAGTAGTAATAGAATTTAGCTTTTTAATTTTTAGAATTTTAAGTTGTAGTATCTGATTTTCTTGTTTGAATTTATAGCTTATAGTTAGGTTTAGTTCTCATAAGCTCAGCCTCTGTCTTGGCTTATTGAGTTTTTTAGCTTAGCTTAATTTTGAGCTTTTTGAGTTTATTTATGAGTTTGCAGCTTTGATCCTATATTTTAGTTAGCTTTTAGTGTTTCTTGTTTAATTAGCTTATTAGAATTAGCTAGTAGGCATCTTAAGCTGTCTAGAACAACTTTTGGTTTAGCATTTGAGCTTATATTGAACTTTGTGCAAGTGATTTAGTGTAACCAAGCATAAGTGAGCTCAAAAGCTCACTTTCTGATGTCAGCTTATTAATAAGCTATTTCAGAGCTAATTTGTCATTTTCAGACAAAAAGTGTAGTTTTAAAGTTGTTTAAAATCAGGTTTTTAATAAGTTTGGATATTTAGTTTTTGTTAAAAGTAAAAAAAAATTGCAAAAAAAATGGGAGATTGCCAGACTTGAACCCAAGACCTCAAGCACACAACACACACGTTTTACCACTTTGCTTCAGTAGCTCATCCAACCAAAGCTTGCACCATTTAATAGTTATGCACATTTTAATTTTCCTTTTTCATTATAAGTCGTAGCTTAACATTGCTTATTTAGGGCTTATTTGTTAAGATATGAGCCTTTTCTTATTTTTAAAACTTTGTTACATCTTGACAATTTCTAAAAATTTTGAGATTTTTCCATTTAGTAGATTATTTTTAATCATTTTTCTTAGGTTTTAATTTTCGAAAATACATTAAAAATAGAAATAATTTTCAGAAAAATACAAAAAAAATAGTTTTTAGTTTTATAAAAAGTACTTTTAGGTTTACATTCAGAAAAATCATTTTCAACACTTTTAGATTTTTATTTTCATTTTTAAGCTTTTAATTTTAATTTTAAAAATAGGATTTTAATTTTAAAAATAGTTAAAAATAGTTTCCTAAGTTTTTATGTTATTTTAGACTTTTCTAAGTTTAAAAGTCATTTTTCTTAGTTTTAAGGACTTAATTTGCTATTTTCTAGGATTTAATTAGATTAAATTCGTTTTTAATTCATAATAAATTCAAAAATAATCAAAAAAATATTTTTCTTTTTCCTAAAATTTTCTTTTGTTCTATTCTAGGTTTAAAATTTTAGTTTGCATTTTTAAAGTCTTATTTTGTATTACTTGCTTATTTGTCGCGTTTTAATTGTTCCCGTTAATTGTTTTAAGTGTTTAATTGCTTTTGTGTTTATTTTATTTGTTGATTTAATTTAGTAGTCATAGATAACCAAATCAATCTTTGCTCTTATTCAAATCATAATCCAAACTAAAGCGTGGTTTCAATTTCACAAGTCGTTGGGGAAACGACCCGGGAAAGCATACTTCCCGGTAAACATACGTATATTATTATTATTATATATTTGTATAAGAATTTTCCTAGAGGGCTAATTTAGGAATTATTCTCTATAATTTTGTGTATTAATATAATATTGTGTATAAAAATTATCAATCATGGTTGCTCTATTATACCAATTTTGCGAATGGTCAGCCATGATTTGTATTGATTTGAGGGCTTGAGCAGGTGGAATCATGGGGATTAGTCTTTGAGAGTCGCCCATTTTACGGGAAGGGATGTCTAAACCTTTGTAGAAAATCTGAACTTTATGATGATTGTTCAGATCATGCTGTGGACATCTAAAAAGTAAATCATTGTACCTTTCCCAAGCTTGGCATAGTGTCTCGTCCACCCCTTATTTAAAATTTTGAATCTCTTCTAATTTCTTTACGGTTTTAAAGGTGGACAATATTTCCTAATAAATGCTTTCTCTAGAAGATCCCATGTACTGATTGACCCTGCAAGAAGCAGATTCTTCCATTTCCTAGCTGCCCCTATGAGTGTAATAGGAAACACTCTAAGCATTACTGTGTCCCGAGTGACATTAAGAATATGGAAAAGGTTCGTGATTTCTAATACTCTTCGCACATGTTGGTGGCCATCTTCATCATCAGTACCCGTGAAAAGGTTACATCTTAGTTAACTCATAAACTGGCTTTTGATCTCAAAGTCGACGTCATTCCCAAGTTTGGGTATCACCATGCCTAGTCTGACCCTTCGAATCAAAGCCAAGTATTGTTCAATGGTGAGCATGTTGATATTAATATCACCCATATTTTTTTCCTGAAAACCAACATGAAGAATTAGTAGAATGTGCTCACAAAAGGAAAAACAGAAATAACAAAAAACTAAAAAATACCAAAATAAAAACAAAATATATACAAAAACTTATATTCAAAACCTACTTAGCTCCCCGGCAGCGGTGCCAAAAACTTGATGCATATTTTATGTTAAATAGATCAGGTTTTAAATTTATAAACTGCGAACCACCTAAGATCTATATACACACTAACGAGTTGTGTACCTGGTTGCGTGCAATATACTTGGGATAAGTCTGAGGTTGACCCAAAGAGCTATGTGTAAGGCTTCTAAAACGAGGTTATCTATTATTTAAACTAGAAAGCAATTTAAATTAATGCGTTTGGATTGAGAGAATGAGAACTTTAATTGAAATGAACTAAGTAGGATCGAAGGGAAGAAAGTGTAGTCCTAATTTCTTCTTAATTAACTTAATGATTTAATTTATTCTACTAGTTGGGAAAGCTAGGATCGAATGGTCATCTAATCCTCACTTATCTCGCGGAATCCCGACCACACTGGTCATAGTAACCGGAATTTTGTCCCACTGGTCATGGTAAGCGAGCATCATATTTGACATTCTTATGATCAAAGTATTATAACCAAATAGATACCAAGAATTAACAAGAAATAAATAAATCATAATGATAATTAATAAGAAAAGCTTAGCCGAAAATCATATTCATACAATCAATATCACTGTCAATTAATGAAAGTAATGAAAACATGATAATCGAAACAAACTAGTATGACAATGATGATCAGGACCAGATTATCTCTTTAAGAATGGCTGGTGAGTGTTAGAAAATAACTTGGGGTGATGTCCTAGTCATCCCCTCAGATATAAAGTGCAGGGACTAAATATGTTCAGTTAAGAAAGTTTAATAAAGATAGTTAACCAAGAGGTATAAATAGGTATTTATGTCACGGTTAAGTGTAACAATTTCATTTTAATCAAAAGGAAAGTTAGGAAATTCTCTCTCTAAATACACACACTATTACACCTTCATTTACACACACTAGTCATAAATCAAGATCTTATTGATTAATATTTGGTATGAAGAGCCAATGATTGCAGATTAATGTTGTTTGTGATTTAGAGATAAGAGTTTTTCTGATATTGAGCTTATTTTCGTGTTTATTTTCTGCTTATTCGGTCAAATTTGCTTATTTTTTGTGCTTATTCTGTTAGCTTATTCGTATGCTTATCTGATTGAACCTGCTTATTTTGATTGCTTATCATGCTTATTCTGTAAAAAATTTAGCTTATTCATTCTGAATTTGTGCTAAACTTGTGATACATGCTTATTTGAATCAGATTTCTTAATAGCTTATTCTGTCCAGATTTGCTTATTCCGATAAGGTTTTTCTGTCATTTCAGGTGCTTATATGCTGGAAATTGCTAGATTTTATGCTTATCTGCTAAATCTGACTCAAGAAGCTTATTGGAATTTCTACTAAATCTGCTAAATCTGATTAATTTTGTGCTTATTTTAATGCTTATCTGCTGTAAAACTGTTTAGATCTGCTTATTTTTAAAATCAGTTTTAGTTTTGGACAAAGTCAAAGACGCGTTTTTCTTTCACACGTTTTTGGGTTATATGTTTTTTTTTCTGGAAATCAAAAGAACGAACCGATTTATCTACACAGAAGGAACCAAACAACTACACACAGAAGGAACCGAACAACTCATCATAGTACAAACCGATCTATCACATTTTTAGTAGGAACCGAACAACTCCTCAAGAAGCAACCGATCTATTAACTCTAAAGAAGTAACCGATCTACCATTTTTATAAAATAAAACTAAACATTTTTTAATCCAGATCTAAACATAAAAAAAAGAGAGAGATCTCAGCCTGGTTTTATTCCCATCTCATATGAGATTTCTAGATCTTTAAGGATATAGACAATAAAAACCAAATCATCATAGATTAACTTTTTGAAGGCTCGCTTCTTTTAATTTTTGAAACCAAAAAGATAAGAACCTCAACAAATCTGTTGAGTTCCATCTATGTTTCAGTTCATAATCGAAAAACAAGAAAAGAAACGAAACACAACAACGATCTCAGTTTGGGTTTGACTCATAGATATAAAGATCTAAAGATCTTCACAAAACGAGTAACCCTTATCATCATAGATCTATCGAAGAATCAACACTTCAAATAATTTTCAAACACATAAAGAAAGACAAGAACAAGATTATTCAAATCTCACTTTGTTTTGGTTAAACGCAAAACACAAGCAATAAAACAAGAGCAACCTACCCGCGTTGTCTTTCATATAGATCTTGAAATTGAAAGCATTTTGGGTCGTCAAAACGTTTGTATTTTTTTAGAAAACAAGGGTAGAGTGTCTTTCGTTCGTGGTCTAAAAGAAACCAACAAAGGACCAGATGAACTTGTTTGTTCAAAACAATAGTGTTTGTGTTGTTGTGCTTTGATAAGGAAAAGATATATCTATAAAGAGTTGTTTGTGTCGTGTGTGGCTGAAATATAATCAAAGAAGAAAGAACTAAGATGATTTCTGTTGTTTATGGATATAAAGGAAAGAATGTGTGTGTGGTGACTGCAGAGAAATAAGAAAGGCGTAAGGATTGAGTGTTTAGGTTAGGGTTGTGAGAGCAAATAGTCTTATATTGCTTACACTTTAGGGTTAGTAAGGTTTTGGGTTGCGTCTACATCTACCAAAAGTGTTTATGTATAAAACTTTTTGGGCTGATATTCATCACTTGTGGGCTGACGAGAAAATAAGCAAAAGAGGCCCGAATTGTGTATTTTTCTGTTACGTATGGGACATGTAAAGATGCTGAATTTTTTAATATAGATATCAAGAAGAATTTTGCATTAGTACTAAATTTTGATGTGTAGACAAAATTGCTAATAAAAATTTTCGGTTCACGATTTAATTTGAGTTTTTTTTATTAAAAAAAACCCACGAAGAGTCCAATTTTTTTATATATAGTTTTAAAATTTTTTATAGTATAATTTTTAGTCTACGGTTTTAATTGCGGGTCGATATTCCGAGATTGATTATAATTGTTTGTTGAATTTTTTGGATTAATTTTGGTCTATGATTTTTACTTGCGAATTAAATAATTGTTGGAAATTATATTTGAGTTGATAAAACAAAACACGAATGAAACAAGATGGAAACAAAATGACCAAAGTTGTTATTGTGGGATTCTACAAGATGTAGAAGAAAATAAAGATTTGGTCAAAAAGAGATAAAGATGAAGAGATAAAGATTTGGTCAAACTCATTAATATCTTTTAAATAGTTTCCATGTAAAGCTTTGACTCCTTATGCTATAAAAGGAGGTTTAGGCATATTGTTTTAGGCCAAAAGTTCAATATAGACCCAACATTTGTCATAGACCCAATGAACCAATCATAGCCACTCATTTTTCATCAAAAATAGCATAGTTAGATAGTTAGTAGATGTGTTATAAACATCTATGTATTAGTTAGTTTAGCCTCAAGGATCATTTGATCTTGGGGATATAATGAATAAAGAAAACCTTGAAGTAACTCTGATTTCTGTTTTATTATTCCGCTGTGCAAGTTTATTAATCATTGTTACTATATCCTAGATGAGTCTTAATAACGATCTAAGGGGTGTCATTAAGAGATTCTCCGAACTCTATAGTTGTGGTACAGAGGCCTGTTGTCTTGATTATCTAGGAAGGTTCAAGGTTTTTGTTGGTGTCGGACTTTATGAAGAAGATGTGCGAAGTTTTTGTTCTGAAGGTTTTTTTGTTTAAATGTTCCTAAAAAGTTTCAAAGGCCGTTATTTTGGATTATTTGTTACGAAGACTGGTTACGAGAAGGTTGTTTTTGACCTATGTAAAGTTGGAAGTAGAATTATTTAGGTTTGTATATGTTTTATCATTACCCTTTTAGGAAGAGGTAACTTATTCGTGCTTATAAGTTTTGTGACGAAGATCTGGGACGAATCTAGCCAGGTATGTGAGTTTTTCTTGATGGTGCTCATGCTTAATTTGCTATCACTTTAGAATATGTTGGTCTCATAGATGAGGTTTTGTCAAGGATTATGATCTACTCTATATTTTGGTTTGGTTTGAGTTCGACGTCCGCATGGATAAACAAATATAAGACACAAGTTTAGGTTGTTCTACTTGAAGCATCAAGTTCGTTATACTTAATTTTCTTCATCAGTAATTATTACATAGAGCCTACAGAATTGAAGATTCAAGAAATGGTTAACATATGGGTTTCAGGGGAAGCTTAATGTTAAAATGTTTAACCATTTACATGCTACATCGAGGTGAAGGTTTTTGCTACTACTAGTCATTATTACTACTGCTAGTGTGAGTGTCTACTACTCAAGTTCATTTTTCTTATTGTGCTTAATGGTGGGTAATTTGAGGAGATAGAAGGCTTGGATTAGAAGTGTAATATTGGTTCGTGGTTGTGAAGATCGAAGTTGCATACTTTAGTCCCCGATTTGATGATGACAAAAAGGGGAAGAAGATTTGATGATTTACAACTTGTAGATCCTTGGTAGCTTAAGGGGAAGTTTTCATTCGTATATTAACTTCAGGGGAAGTTCGTGCTTATTTGGTTTTGTCATTATCAACTAGGGGAAGATTGTTGGGAATTATATTTGAGTTGATAAAACAAAACACGAATGAAACAATATGAAAACAAAATGACCAAAGTTGTCATTGTGGGATTCTACAAGATGTAGAAGAAAATAGAATTTTGGTCAAAAAGAGATAAAGATGAAGAGATAAAGATTTGGTCAAACTCATTAATATCTTTTAAATAGTTTCCATGTAAAGCTTTGACCAAGATTTGGTCAAAAAGAGATAAAGATGAAGAGATAAAGATTTGGTGAAACTAATTAATATCTTTTAAATAGTTTTCATGTAAAGCCTTGACTCCTTATGCTATAAAAGGAGGTCTAGGCATATTGTTTTAGTATCCAGAAAAGTGTGTGTTCTCAATGAGAGTCGACTAAAACAAAACGTGTGTGTGTACACGTTTAGTTAGTTATCATAGTTAGATAGTTAGTAGATGTGTTATAGACATCTATGTATTAGTTCTTGGGGAAACAATGAATAAAGAAAACCTTGAAGTAACTCTGATTTCTGTTTTATTATTCCGTTGTGCAAGTTTATTAATCATTGTTACTATATCCTAGATGAGTCTTAATAACGATCTAAGGGGTCATAAAGATCTCCACAATAATTTTTGTTTGCGCAAGCTTAGTTAGTTTGTGATGATTAATTGAGCGAGCTTGTTCGGATTATTCATTGAGCATTGGGATTTTTGTTCGAGACAAGATGAGTTGAGACGTAATTACGGTTGGTTCGAAAATGCGGATTCCGTTGTTGTATCGGGGTGAATACTCTCAATGGAGTGAACGGTTTATGAACTAAATTAAAGAACAAACGGATAGGGAAGCAATGATTAATTCTATTAAGAATAGTGAACAACCATTGCATGTTGTTGCTCAAGTGTCACTTGCTAGAACTGCACCGAATGCACATCCTACTCTCAAAGATCCTAAATTTTAGATTGCTGAAAAGAAAAAGACTCAAAAGATTGATTGTCTTGTAAGATCTTTTTTGATTCAAGAGCTTCCTAATGACATTTATTCTCTTATTGATAGCAACAATACTGCTAAAGATTTATGGGAAGCTCTTGAAAGGCAGATGCGTGGTTTTGAGTATGGTGAACAAGATAGGAAAGCTGCAATTTTATATGAGTATGAGACTTTTAAAGCTACTGAAGGAGAACAATTGCTTGATACTTATCTTCGTTACTTACAAGTGATTAATGATTTGAAGAAGTATGGTTATAAGAAAGATAATTGTGAGTTGAATTACAAGTTCTTGAACAATTTGCAACCAGAATGGAAACAATATGGTACACAGATGAGGCAAACCAAGAACTTAATGGATATCAATATGATGCTCTTTACAACATTCTGAAGCAAAACCAAGGTGATGTGAATGATGTTATGGGATATAAGAAGAAAGCTGTTGTGGTTACTTTAGATCCATTAGCGTTGGTTGCTGAGAAAACAAAAGTGAGTAAACGCAAAAAGAAAGTTGTAGTTCAATCAGAGTCTGAAGGAAGTGATGATGAAGATATCAGTGATTTGAAAAAGATTACCGCGTTGTTAGCAAAATCTTTTAATCAAAAGAAGTATTATGCTAAGCCAACAAACAACAATTTGAGAACTTCTTCAGCTTCTTCTTCAGCAAACAAGATATAACACCCTGTGTTTTCAAGTCATTGACGACATCGATAAATCCACAATGTACCTTTTGTATTGTACGCGTTTGCTTTAAATCGTAAATGTTAAGCTAAATCGCGTACGCCAAATATTATCGTTTAATGTAAACAGGCATCAAACAATTAAATGTTTACATCAAGCAAGGGTTAAGTAATTATTTTGAGAATAATTATTAACTTTGTTCATTTTATTTTTATCGGATACGTAAAGTGTATACGTTTCGCGATAAATTGCGTTTAGGCACTCCCGAAACCACCAAAA
>BQNB010058056.1:0-37937 GCA_026074375.1 Tanacetum coccineum
GACCTTTGCCTTGGTTAAGGGCATTTGGTTGAGATTTGCATTTGTGTTATTTTATATATATATACTATCTGACGAATCATAACTCCTTGTTTGATGATTCCAAAAATTTATTTCGGTTTTTGCTGTCATCAATTTCACATTTTAGTTTCTGAATTAAAGAAGCAAGCAAATCACGTTCTTGATCAAGATCATCAGTTTCATCCTGGTCATCCTGAGCTCTATCATAACATATATCCAATGAATCAATAGTGATATTGGTGTCACCTTGTTCTGCCAGATATATGTCATTACTAGATTCAGGTTGCTCAGGATGTTCATTTTCCATGGCAAACACATTATAGTTGTCATTATTGTTTTGTACCTTATGCATTGGCTCATCATCAAATATTGGTCCAGAATTGTCAACTTGATCTGGAGTAACCTCTTGAATCTGTGCCATGTACATATAATGTGCTTCCAATTCCTGTTCTTCAGACTCATCATCAGTATCATCCTTCCAATCAGCTTGTTCTGCATTCAACTGAACCCCAGCTTCCTCTTGTTTACACAATAACATCTTTTCCTTGTGATAAGCTGCATCCTTTACTCGTTTTGGTTTCTGACATTCCCTTGATACATGCCCATATTCCTTGCAGTTATAACACTGAATCCCAGACTTCTGCACTACCAGAGTACCTACATTTTCCCTAGCCCCAGCAACATTAACTGCCCTCTGATTATCATACCCAGTTCCTCTGTTGATTCTTGGAGAATTATCTTGATTAGCTCGACTGGTGTTTGATGAAGTTCGAAGGTTGTTGTTGGTAGGTTTGTAGATTTTCTTGAACGAGAGAGAAATTAAAGCCATGAGTTTGTCAATCTCCTTTTCCTTTGACATTTCCTCATCTTCAGTAACCGTAGCAGGTTCTGGATCATAAGTAGGAGCAGAAGAGGTAACAATTGCTTTTCCTCTGTTTCTGGTAGACTGTTGCGATCTGGTGGAGGAATATTGAGTGTTTTGAGTAGGATGGTTTTGATGATGGTAAACTGGTTGTTGTTGAGCAACAAGTGCAAGTGGATTAGCAGTACGTGCTAGTCTTTCAGCTCTTATCTCGTTGACTTCATTCTGGTGTTGCTTTAGGATGTCATAAAGTTTGTGATAGGAGACAGTCTTCTGCTCTTGACTCTGCTTATCAAGTGTCACAAACCTTTGCCATTCTGGTTGTAGTTGAAGTAAGAAATGGATATTCACTTGATGATTAGTAACATGACACTGATTTCTGACAAGCTCATTCATCATCTTGTAAAACCGTGAGTAATCCCCGTTGAGTAGTACAATTTACAAGTTGATTCACCCATCACGTGATGTGAATTTTCCCATAAATCCCAATTATAAATTGGTTTCATAAGATCTTGAACATTGATTTGATTTACCTTTGTTTAATACCTTCCAAGGGCTTTCCACATTTCATCATGCATTTGGACAAGCATCAACTGCGGAAGGAGATATCGTTATCTATTCCCTGGTGAGTTTATGATCTGAACGGCTTCAGCTTCAGCATTCTGTTGGATCTCGTATGTCTTGTGAAAACCATTCTTATAGTTCTCCATATACCTTCTTTGTAGTTGTTTCAGAAACTACCTTTAGCAACTGGATTCTGGTCTTCTCCAGCCCATTGCTACGTGTATGGTGGATTTTAGCGACAATTAGTGGATGTGTTTCACTGTTACGGTTTCGGCCGTCAAATGTTATCTCTTGATTTGGATTTCCGCTGAAACGTAATTTTCCCGGTCAACATTGGGTGGACGATCTTTGCTACCGCTTCCATGATAGCATTATGAAGAGCATTTTGATGATTGAAGTTTGCAATTGGTATTTGAGTTGACATCTGATGTAGTTGTTTTTTGTGAATGTATTTCAGTCTTAAGTGTTATGAAGTGATTGATTGTGTTTTAATGTAAATAACGTTCAGGGATTTTACAAATATTTGATTAAAAACGAGAAATGAATCGTATCTTTCGCGGGAGGGATTTTACAAATCAAGAAGAAACCGTTGAATGAATAATTAATTGACATTTCAAGTATGATTAAATGGGGAAAATTGTTGTGTTTGATTGCGTGGTGTTTGTATCTGTGTTGGATATTGTCCTTTTGGTCTCCGAATTAAAGTCCAACACAAATTCTAAAAAATTGAAAAACTGTCAAATTATATCATAGTAAAACGTAGGGTCTTAGGCTCGAGAAAATCAAATAACCATCTAAAGGGTGGTATATAGCGTAATCCGTATCGTTTTTCTCATCGATTTGAAAGGTTCACGGGCCTGGTGAAACGGACTTACGGTTAAACGTGATGGCGGTTTTACTGAAACCTTTTTCGTAAACAAGATTTCTTGGTTTCAAAACAATCAACGTTGTTGGTCAAAACGCAACGAGTCTTGGTCAAAACGCAATTGGTCAAAACGCAACGAGTCTTGGTCAAAACGCAACGAATGTTGGTCAAAACGCAATCAATAAATTAATTGGGCAGAGTAACGTCTAGTCAAAACGCAATGATGGTCTTCAAAACGCAACCTGTGGAGTCAAAACGCAACACACAAAAAAAATATCAAAACGCAGTGACAAAACGCAATGACTTTTGTCAAAACGCAGCGAATCTAGTCAAAACGCAATGACTTTTGTCAAAACGCAACGAAGCTAGTCAAAACGCAATGACTTTTGTCAAAACGCAACGAAGCTAGTCAAAACGCAATGACTTTTGTCAAAACGCAACGAAGCTAGTCAAAACGCAACGACGAACACTTCTTCAGATAGTCAAAACGCAGCCAAGAAAAAATCTTCAAACTTTCTTGTAAGCTACGAAATGATGTTAAAACCACTTAGTAATGATGCAAGGAAGTGATCTAAGCCCAAAAGTACAAGTCTTTAACACATTTAACCACGAAACAAAGATCAAAGTTGATTTTTTTCTTGCCTTTTTTCTTTATTTCGAACCAAAGGAAAAACAATCAACTAGACCCACGAATTTCACACAAAACAAACACTAAACACCCCTTGGCGAGTGATACCACATGTTATCCCACTATTTTAATCCATTACACAACTATAATCTATACCAAGATGCTAGAAAATGAGGAAGTAATTTAGAGAGAGAACAGCAGCCTATAAAAAAAAACCCCCCCACCCACTAAATAAAAAAAAAAATATATAAAAAAAAACAAAAAAAAAATAAAAGAAAAAGAGAGAACTAGTTTAAGAGAGAGAATGGGAAAGTTACAAGTGAAGTGAAATGTAACCAACACCCTTCACCAAGTGTGGTGAAGGGATATTTATACCCTAGCCTTCTAGCTAGGCACTTGGGCTTTCTAAACGGGCCGAGCTTGGTTTAACTTGGGCTTTAAGCCCGAAACACGGACAATATTAGATTACAATCCAAGCCCGTTGAACCCGACTAGCCTATTACAATACAAGACCTATTTTGACTTTCTAAGACCGATAACATTCTTGTTTGACTTAATATAATTAAGGCTAACAGTTATCTTGTTTGATTTTCAGGAAACATGGAAATGGGGCCTGACATTGAGAACATAACGATAAGCGAGTACCTTAAGTATGATGCTACGAAAGAAAGGAGATTATGGGACAATGTTCGATCCAGAATGACAGTTTCTAACATATTATAATGTGGCGGATGTTGAACTCTTTTCTCGGTATAGTGTAAGGCTTTTAGTAATCCCGTACGATCTCATAACTTTGCTCCTCCACACCCTTGCCATTTCTCACTATTCAACCCTATCCTTTTGTATCTACTAATGGGAGCAACGATGTAGACATTAAAAATATGACTATAACAAAATATAATTTATACGTTGCTAAACAAGGACTAGGAATGAATGCACTAAGTAATCACTCCTATGGTTTCACACCTTAATTTTTCGCTCAGCCACCACACACACCTAACACTAGTAAGAAGGATTCCGACTTTGATAAAATCTAGGATGACTTATTTAGAACGGGAGCCGAAAACATGAAGCAAATGGGGCATGATATAGTTCAGGATAGTATTTGGGAACAAGATGATGATTCAGAGGAGGATCAGGAGGAAGATGGTGATGATGGGGATACTTTTGATATGTGGGATATTACGGTCGAGGAAGTAGAATGTATTAGGAAATTTTTTAACGTCACTGATGAAATAGCACTACTAAACACCACTGTACCCCTCTTCTAACACGAACTAATAATTGTACAACTTTGATCCCTTATCCCATTCAACAACAACACCACCTATTGTTATTTATGTAGCACCGTCATATCTAATATTCACTTTTTAGACGAACTTTTGGAAGCAATTTCGAGACGAGAGATTCCTTGAATGTAACCTATGGTTGACGGGATATTGAAGTTGATTTTAATCCTACTAAGGATTTAGAAGAGCTTAAAAGACTTCTCGCTAAGGAACCTCAGTCAAATTTTACGGAAATACAGGTGCATTCAGTTATCATAAATACCAAGCCTTTCATTCATACTCAACTAATGAGTCCCTTATATGGAGTGTTCAAAACATCTAAACCATGTAAGGTAGATAGGGACATTATATCTCTGGAAGGTATGCTTTCTATTTCATCATTTCCTATCCTGTAGATAACTTAAACCCTAAGGGTTGTTAGTGCTTACTCCAGCCACACCTTGATCCCAAGGTGAGGGATTATTATGAACAACCCCTGATTATCTCAGTAAATAGGGTGGATCAAGCTAGAGACTCCAAACAAAAAACAAGCGCTTCGTGGGAGGCACCTCATGCCTATCTTTTAATTTATGTTTTGTCTTATTTTCATTTCAATTTTTGCATATTAGTGGGTTTGTATGTTCCATACTTGGTTTTGAAGGGGTTATATTATCGAGAGACAAATTTCGACGCTCACTGTGAATGTAATTATGTGGTTTGACTAACCTATATGTTGCTACTTGTTGCAGCACATTACGGCACTGGTAACCAACTCAGTTTCTCGTAATCATTTGGATTACGGCGTAATCATTTCATGATTACGCCGTAACTGAACTTAATCCAAAATTTTCAATATGTCATCCACATAATTACGGCGTAACCCAGTCTATGGTTACGCCGTAATCCCTTCCTGCAAACCATTAAATTGTTTGAAATTTTATAAAACCGTGTATACTGGTAAATGAACTTTGTGGGTATGTTCTCTGGAAACCCTCACGAGACTTCACTCGTCTACTTGGGCCACCAAGTGGTTTAAAAGGCTTGTTGCATACGCTAAATGCAACCGTGTATATTGGTAAATGAACTTTTCCATATGATTTACGCGTAATGATATTAATTCCCAAATTTTCAAATGTCATTACACTAATTACGGCGTAAACCCAGTCCATGGTTACGCCGCAATCCCTTCCTGCAAACCATTAAATTGTTTGAAATTTTACAAAACCGTGTATATTGGTAAATGAACTTTCGTGCTATTATGCTTTTATCTGGATTTATGCTTTTGGTATTAGTCTTTCTTGCAGCCATACAGGCTGTGCACATGTGGTGGTGCTTGGATACTAAACAAGCTGCGAGGAAGCATCGCAAACTGGACTAGTTAGATGTTATTCGGGATGATGAAGAAGTTGCCTCTGATGATGGATGTTGCTCAAAGAAGAAGACTTGGAGCATTGTTTTGAACATGTTGTCTCTTCATATCACCGAGCAAATCCATGGGAGTAATCCATTCTATTTCTAACCCTTCCTATTTAAATTTTATATGCGTATGTTTATGTTTGATCAAGTGGGGGGAAGGGATTATAAAATAAAGCACACCATTTTGATTTATACATGCCTTTATTTTTTCGAGTTTTTTTTTGAAAAACATTTACATTACTAATATTTTGACTTGGTTTTTCCATTACTTAATAGTTAAAACTTTACTGTGCACACCTACCTTCTAATTCATTTTGTGTGAGGATAAGCCTCTTTTCGTTTTCCTTTTACATAAATCCTATAAAAATTAATGTTTGTGCGGTGCTGATGAAAGTAGACTTTTAATAACTTGGCCCTTAGTCATAGTTATATCTTTTCGAGCCATAATAATGAGCATTGCACTTAGTGTACTTTTCGGTGTTGTTTGTAGCTGTGATAAAATGAATTTTAGGATTATACCCTAAATAGCCATCATGTTATGTTTGTGCCATACTGCTTTTCACACTTGATTAGCAACCTCCTTTGTATAACCCCTTTTGACTCATCTTTTGTATAATGATACTCCTAGTACAACCTGCTGAGCCTTTCCTTTCATTTTGTAACCCAATATATGTTATTTCGTTACACCTATCGCCTTAGCCTACCCTGTAGTTTCTTAGTTCATGATTGGGGAGTTGCTGGTTAATTTTGGGTTTCACTGGTAGAAGTGGTGTTAGGGGGTTAGTTTTAGTTTACCCCTCATTTTAGAGGGTATTTAGAGTGTTTTTTGTTTTTTAGCCTTTTTTAGAGGGTATGTGAAGAAAGGCAGGGTTTGAAAATAGTTGATCTCAAGTGGAGGGATGCTTATGTATATATGTGTTTGTAATGTAATTCATTGTATCCTTGTCTTGCATAAAAAAAAAAGAATAAAGAAGCATGCAAGCAAGTGTTTATTAGCTTATATGTTGTATAGTGATAGTATTTCCGCCTTGTCCAACTGGCGATGATTCCGTCTTTCACGGGTAGTTCTATATCTCCTTTTTATTATATGTCTATTTGTACAATGAGGGCATTGTATAACTCAAGTGGGAGGAAGGGAGATGAGCTTCCAATGAGGTACTTTCCGAAACCGAATACTTTAGTGATGACCTATCATCACTAGACGAAAATGACTTAGATAGTGAATACAGTAGACTATGATTTTCAATTTTTTTAGCACATAATCATTGATGATGAAGGTCAAGTTAATGCATCACACTACATTTCATACGCATTAACTCGTGTATTGTGAAGACCCCTTGACTCTTGACCCTCGTTTTTACCCTCTATGGATTTGAAATGCGACCACAGTGATGGGGGGGAGAGTGATTATGGACTTTCAGGAAACTATTTGTTTTGCGTTTTTATTTAACCACAATTAAATGTGCATCCCATGTCTTTATCCTACCCTATTTTATTCTTCGTCATAACCCGTTGTTAAACACGAATGAGGATGAGATCGAATTATGCATATTTATTCCGTCGTTACGGCCATGTATGTGAAATTCAGCCACCTTGTTGGTCGCTTTATTGTCTTTTCATTCTCATGCAAAAAACTATTTTGTTGTTACTTTGGGTGAAGATTGTTTTTGAATGATCAAAACCCTGTATGCCTTTGTGTTTGGTGTCACCCATTTGCCTTTTTGTACAGCCTTTTTGAACAGTTGCGTCTAGACTCTAGAGATGAAGCTTAGTGTCATGGCCAAGCTTATGATAGAATACTCGCCATGACTGAGCAGTTGAGTGATCACAAAAAATGGAACACATAGATTAGTGAGAGTATGAGTGTGATTCGTTTTTCCTTTCGTGAGGTGCTCTGTTTAGAAATTCTAGCATATGTAATTTTTAACTCCATATCTTCCTGGATAACTAGGGAGATATATATTTGAAAATTATTTAAAAATGTTCTACTTGAGGGCAAGTAGAAGTCAAGTGGAAGGATATTTGATAACATCAAATATTTAATACTTTTTCATATCAAATTCCACGTTTATTGCATTGCTTTATATTGTTGTGGTACTTAATTCGTTAATATTATGTATTTTAGGTAATTTGGGCAATGAAACAGAAAAACGACTTTTTATATCAAAATCCGCATTATTCATGTGTTACGGCGTAATTGACACATTGGTTACGTCGTAACATTGCTGACGAAGAGATTACGGTGTAAACGTCTTTGGGTTACGCCGTAATCAGTTATTTATCACGAAGATTTAGATGCTTTGACGACAATCATTTATTTAATACGAAGATTCGGTGCTAACGAGGCTTTACGGCGTAACGTCCATTATAGTTACGCCGTAATCTATTATTATGGAAATTATATGGTTGCTGACTAAGGGTTACGGCGCAACTTGATTTTTAATTACGTCGTAATCAACATTATCTCTTAATGAAGGAAAGTCGCGCCAGAAGTGTTACGGCGTAACCATGTATTGGGTTACGCCGTAAAGTATGACTCATCCAGGGGCCTGATGTTATAAAATAAAAGCGAAGACAACATGGAAGTTAAGGGAATTGTGCGTCAAAATTCCAAATTCTCACATTAGACTATATACTAATTATGAGTTTCTTATTTTGTCTTTTTCTGCAATTAGCCAAACAAGGAAAAAAATTAGCCCAACAACCAAAAACAAATAACCCATCCCAAAAACTATATACTAATTATCAGTTTCTTATTTTGTCTTTTTCTGCAATTAGCCGAACAAGGAAAAAATTAGCCCAACAACCAAAAACAAATACCCAGCCCAAATAAAAAGCCCAAAAACCAAAAAACAAATACCCAGCCAAAATTCATTAAATATAAATACATACTTATAAAACGTACCTTCAAATTATGCGAGAAGTTACTAAAACCACCTTAAACTTTTCATTCATATAAAAATATGTAGCGTAAAGCTATTTTAAATTTAAAAAAATAATTTAACGCTTATTTAGAAAAAAGTTAACGCAAATTTTTTTATTTAAGCTTTGGTATTAACAAAATTAGTTAACTTTTTCATTTTACAAAAAAGGCACTCATGTTTATACTATTTACAACTTTTTTATATAACAAACTTTATTTATCAAATATATAACAAATACATATCGCATTTTTGAATAAAAAATATACCGAAAAGCTTATAGATTACGAACAAACGATCCAAATATTGATATGCTTTGGACGTGCGTGCGATTCTATAAAAAACGTTAAAGTTTAATTTATATTTTTGAAAAAAAAACTTTTAAAACACACCATTAACTTACCTAATAATTTAAAAAAAACAATTTAACGTTTATTAAAAAAATTAATGCAAATTTTTTTATTTAAGCTTTCGTATTAACGTTTGCCAAGAATTTTGGCAATACCGTTACAAAAACAACACCCGCTCCTGTCATTTTGAAGTTGAGCTTTTGTTAGCCTGTCTCCTTCGGTCCAGTAGTGGTTGGGTCATATTTTCTTTTCCTTTTTTCCCCTTATTTCCTTTAGACGCTTCGTTAAACCTAAATACCGATACTCAAAAATTCCACATTCAACAACATGAAATTAAAAAAAGACACTAGTACAAAATACAAAATATTTTATAAAAACACACTAAAAAACTTAACAACATATTATCGTAATTAAATATTGTTTGAAATAAAATTAAACACCGCCGCAACGCGTGAGGAAAACCAACTTATTATTATATAAAGTGACGAATGTGAGGAAAGAAAAACAATTCATTCTTTGGTTTTTCTTTTACTGTTGACGCAAGGAGACAAAAGGGATTTATTCCCTTTTTGTCATTTGACGCAGCAAGGAGAAAGAAGGGCAGCAGCCTGCCTGCTTGCTTGATTCGGGTATAGGGCGAACCTTTTTGAGGTTCGTCACGGGATTCAACTAGAAGATCGGGAGCATTATTTCAGCATGATTTGTACATGATTCCTCAACAATTACAGTTTGATTTCAATTAATTATTTTTAATAATTTATTTGGTTTCGGCTTAATTTGTTGATGCTTAATATTTATTATGTTTAATTTTACTCTTGTCATTTAATTTATTAATTATTCATTGGTTAATTATTTTTGATCTCTTTGTCTGACTATTGTTTCGTTAGATATTCCTTGACTATCGTGTAACCTTGGGTTTTGGTAGTACGGGTGGTTTGGACCTTGCTTGCCCCATTATTAGATTATCATGTCAATATGGGATCCATCAGGTACTAAGGAGGATCTATGACTCCATCCCTAGTGTAGGAACTAACCGGTCTTCGCATTTATCTCTCAATATACTTAAAAAGCACAGGAACTCTTTCAGATGGGGTTAATAATCTGTATAGGTTATTAGATAAGTTTTGAGAATACTTGGGATTAATCACTGCAACCTGGATATCCTACCTCTTATACGATTTGGACTGAGTCGGAATCGCGGAAAGTATATGATAGACTAAATATACCTATTCAAGTCTATCGACTTTAGAAACCACTAATAAAACAAGAATTAGACATTGAACTTGAGATCAAGATAATTCAACCTTATATATTTAATTAAGTTAAATGGGTTCATCTTCTTAGTAGTTTTCCACTATACCAATTCCTTTGATTGATAAAATCACTTTTATTCCTCTCATTTATTTTCTTACAACTTAATCACTAAAACAGCTTTAAAAACGCGACACTTTAAACTCAGATTTATTTTCACCCTTTAGCTCTTGGGACGACCTCAGATTTACCATAACTATACTACTCACGATCGGGTTATCTGCCCGTTAGTGCGTTTGTAAGGTGAAACGAGTTTTATAAATTTAAAACTTGGTAAATAAATATTTAAAAGAAAATACGCATCATGAACACTAGCATCCAAACACCCCTTAAAATCTATCATACCCAATTCAAACTGAACACTCAGCTCTTATTTCCTTCCTTTATTTCCATCTATCTTTTCATGCATAGTTGGATATCCAAAACCTTCTTAACTCTTCTTACAACACTAGAATCTATCACATTCAAACTCATATGCCTCAGCCTGATAGTTTCTTTGAAAACACCAAAAAGCTCCTCAACACCTCTCTTTTCATCATTAAAGATCCTTCTATTCCTCTCTTGCCATATCAAATAGACACTAGTAGCCAAGTGATGCGGTTGTCATAAGGGACTTCTACAAAAAGTTTTACAACTCCCTAGGCAGAGTACCTAACCGTTGTAGTAGTAGTATAGGCAAGACTCGGGGGTTGTTATCGTTCTCTAGGGGAATAGGTTGGAAAGGCTTGATCACGGTCTAACAAAATTCTAGGGGTTGAGAGAAGATTATTTTTGTATTTTTATATTTATAAGAAAGCAGTAAAATCATATGTTTGAGAGGTTTGGTTGGTTTTAGCTATTAAACTAAATAATAAACTACGCTAATGGTGATAACAATATAATAAAAAGATTGTATTCATTTAATCATGTATTACTCCCTAGATTGCTTCTCCTAGTGTTGTTGCTTTGTCACACTATAGATGGACTAAGTAAATTCAACACAATTTGCCTAAGCCATGAACAGATTACACGAAACCCACCCAAAAAAACCGACCTATTAATATTCCTTTACGCAAAACACAAAGTAAGTAGTATGAAGACACGAATTACCCCGCCCCCCAAGAGTATATTAAATGCATTTGAAATATATTAAAAGTGGATCAACCATATTAAGGGTAAGGTAGTATGAAGACTGTTACCGATGGTATCCTTTCTACACAATCATGTTTCCCTAGACATATCAACAGCGATACAGACAAAAGTTGGTTTTCTAAAGCCTAACATGCATATTCATCACAAGAAGCAACACCACTAAGATCTACATTCTAGGTTTCATACAATCATAAATGAATACAATAAGGAGTTTAGCCAAGCATGTTAAAGATAAAGCAAGAACAATAAAGAATCAAACAACAAGACATATTAAATGATTAAGATAGTCTTACTTGATTAAAATATGTATTGAAGGAGGTACAATAGGGTTTTGAAGCCCTAAAATCGTCCTGATAAGCTACCAAACGAACTAGGGTTTGTCTCCCCTTTTTACTCTAAAGTTACACACCTAAAAACCTAATTTCGGGTCTATATTTATAAGAATATCGTTGTGACGGCAACGCGTTTTAATCGTGACGCCGTCATAAAGTAGAATCTTCTAGATCCGAGTTGAGTCGGTGCGGGCTGACGCCGTCAGGAGATGTTGTGACGCCGTCACTAGATGAAGTGTGACGGCGTCGTGTATAAATGGTGACGCCGTCTCCAGGCTTTGAGACTTTAAATCTTGAAGAGTCTTGGTGTTGGTTCGTAATCTTGTCCGTTTCTTCTTCAAATGAGCCCAAGTTACGTGTATTTCCTCCAAATGCCTTCCAAATGCTAAATACCTGAAAAAGGAACGATTAAATACCTATTTTCGGCCTAAATGCACGATTTAAGGGGTTAAATGACCCCGAAAAAATGTATAAAATGACACCTTTTCAAATACCCCTACACTTGGGATTTGCTTGTCCTCAAGGAAATGGACTTTTTTAACTAGACAATAGCAATATGAAGGTTATTTAACCTACTCTTCAAAAGTATTTTACATCGCAACCTTCTAGACCTCGTAATTAAAAGCACGGAAAGTATATACTAGCACCTCATATAAGTGTTTGGGATTCTCTCTTTCTCTCGGGTGTATAATGAATTATAACATAATGGGAAAACAGAAAATCAACACTCATTACCTGTCACAGCATATAGATTACCATAGGCTTAGTAAATGATTAAACCTCCATCGCTTGGCGCAAGCATTATTCATTACTATCTAAGAGGTCTTTTAAAGGGTTGTGGGATGTAGGTGTACAATTACATATAATGGAAACGGAAACAGATGGGATACATTTGGGTGACTTTGGGTGAATTTGGAGTGGATGGGTTAGCTAATTATGTATACGAATGCACGCTGGTTTGGTTGCTAAGCCAAGAACTCGGACGAAGATATACAAACTCTACACAACTCTACATCAATCTCTTTTCTTTTTTTTAATTAAACATAATACATCATGACATGGTGTTTATAACACGTACCCCTACACTTAAGCTTTTACATGCTTGATATTTATAATCTAACTAATGACCCGATTTGAGGTGGATTAAAATAACATGGAGATCATCTAACAAACATATAGGGGTATTGATTTAACTTTCCTTCCCCATTCTTTCATGAAATAAATACTACCATGAATCACAATCGTCTCAAAACTGTATTTACAAGAATAAGGACTTAGCAACCATGTACTCAAATAATTAACTTGGGTTAAAACAATAATGTACTAAAGGTGAGTACATACAAGGTAGGCTAAGGCGATTTGGGTGTAACGATTGGTTTAAGGGTGAACAATGCTCTTCATTAATAGTCCGGCTTAACCAAAAAATTACAAGAACCGTGAAAAAGGATAGGTTCAGAGGGTTGTACTAAGGGTATCCTGCACTAAAAGTGAGTGCATGGTAAGGGTGTGAGATAGTTATATGATCAGTGTGACCATCATAACAATTACAGGTTTAAAACATAAGTTAATCTTAGTGCCTCTTATCAAGCAAATTCTAATACTTAGGAATGCATCACAAGAACAAGTTCTGGAATTTAATATACTACCGGTACACTCATATAATTTAAACCGGTCTCAATGCTCCAAAAAAGGCGACAAAACCACATATACACATCTGTAATGACGGAATAGATACACATGATTGCTCCTATCTTTACCTTATATATATTTAAACCGATCGTCAATGCTCCATGAAAAGAGCGACAAAACCACATATACACATCCGTAACGACGGAATAGACACACATGATTGCTCACTCCTTAACTCGAGAAAGCTAAAGGTATAAACAATCTTGGGTATCAATAATAGATATCCGAATTCCTATAGATCTAAAGGCGAACCTCACATTTTTAGGTGGAATTCTGAGGGTTTTTATGCTACTCATATACATTCCTATCCATGAGACGCTATTAATACTCGGTTTTCGTTGGTATGTGTCATGAAAATTTTTAAATTTGGGTCAAAATGACCTTTTTATGCTATGTTTCGATATATTACCTATTATTTTAAGGACAAAGCAAATGGCAAATGAAAGAATAGTTTCTAAGGCTTATTTCCCCCTACACTTAAGTTGAACATTGTCCCCAATGTTCTATAGAAATACTTGTAAAAACGAATAAAGAGAAAAGGAAACAGGGAAAAGAAACTAGTACTCCCCTGGTTTGCTCAATAATAGAGAAGAAACATGCGATAACTGGTTAAATCGTCCTCCAAGAATCATACAATGAAACTTCCTAAGAACTTCCAAGCTTCTTCTCATCAAATATAACATGTAATCAAAGACAAAGACAACTACACCAAGCATAAAATATGCGATATAATAATATACAGTGTGAAATTAGGGTTGACTCTATAAAGCAGTAAAGATAGGATGAGAGAATTGTTAAACTCATGGTTTTGCAGGTTTATAAAAGAACTACAACTTTCTTAAGTGTTGTACAAGTTATATTTTCAAAAATACTTAAAATTTTTGAGTTTTCCTGTAATTGGGCATTTGACGCCATCAGGGATATCCTGACCCCGTCACAATTGTCGCGGTGACGGCGTCGCGTGCAAATCGTGACGTCGTCTCCACACTCTGTGAAAACTCATTTTTTGTTTTTGATGAAAAATTTCCTGCACTCATTCTTATAAATTATTTTCTCGTACAAAATGCTGCATAACAACCTGAGAATTAACAATTCAATCATATGACTCAAAACTGACGCGAATTAATCATAACAATTTATTTCAAATGTTTGAATTTGGTTCTAAAAACCGGATATTTTCCCTACACTTATTTTGGTGCAAAATATCTTTGATTGCAAATAAGACAAAGTTACAAACAAACAAAGCATGATTACAAAGTAATTCAAACATAATAAAACAAACAATAAAGAATTAAAACACACAAGACACTCCTAATTGCGGGAAAAGTAAATATTGGGTTGCCTCCCAAAAAGCGCTTTTCTTTATTTACGAGTCTTGTAGCTAGAATCGAAGTCACACGTCCTTACGTGACTTCTCCTTCATCGTTCATTTCACCTTTCACTTTAACAAGAGCATGATGCTTACTTTTGAAATTTTTGCTCTTCCATTGGTCGAATTTCATCTCCCTCTCTAGGTGAAGTTTTATCCTTTCTTCCCATTCCAGGACTAATCTATTTACAGTCATAGTGGGGGCTATTGGATTTATGTCGTTCTTAACTCTTCTTTTGATCTTACAGAGGGACTCAGGTATCCTATGGAAACTTATCTTACTCTTTCCAGATCTTAGAGTTATGGTGCCCTTATCGAACTTAATTACGGCCTTGGCCGTTGTTAGGAATGGTGTTCCTAGGATGCAAGGTCTTTTTTCGTCTTCCTTTATATCCAAAATCATAAATTTCACGGGGTACA
Source organism: Tanacetum coccineum (assembly GCA_026074375.1). NCBI lineage: Eukaryota > Viridiplantae > Streptophyta > Magnoliopsida > Asterales > Asteraceae > Tanacetum > Tanacetum coccineum. The sequence goes on from BQNB010058056.1 coordinate 15,145, forward strand.
CATGCTCAACAACCTTAACTAATATGTCCTTAGCTATTCCTAAAGGGTAGATATACGAGTGGCTAGCTAGTGAGAGTCTAATGTTCGTCTCAACCAGCCTCTCGTTGGTTAGTTTCATATAGGTAGAGAGGGGCATGACATTTATGTCGGATCCTTGGTCAACTAGGACGTTCATGTGTTTCAGGCCTCCTATGTTACAGGGTATTTCGAAGTTTCCTCCAATGTCCTCTTTTCTTGTTATCTTTTTTCTAAGGATCGCTTTATAAACAGGCCCCCTAGGTGATAAATTGTATGTCTTCCCTTTTATTTTTCTGACTCGTGCTCCCGATAAAGAGTCGTTGAACCTACGATTATAAATAAGCCCCTCTATCAGTTTCTTATTGATACTATGTTTCAGATAATATTCTATGGGCTGAAAGCTAGGTGCTTCGGTCATTTCTTCTTTTCCTACTTCTTTCTTCTTTCCGGCTTCGTTTGCTTGCATCCTCGTTTCTGTTCCGGTAGGTTTTTCAATGTCGTTTCCAGTTGCTACGTCAATCTTGTCACCCCTCTCCTCTTCTCTTCTTGTGAGAGAGATAGAATTTACGTTCTTGGTGACGGGGAATTTAGCCTCTTCCCTTATCAATACTTTCTCAGGGGTTTTGCTGGTTGTGAGTTCCTTGAGCAGCCTGAACATTTTAGTCATTCTATCGTTGATCTCCTCGCGTTGCTTGAAAATGGTATTCTCAAATCTTTCTATTCTTTCGGTGTGTGCTGCCATGTAGTCCCGTACTCGAGCCTCGAAAATGGTTCCTAATGCTTGGGGTTGGGGGTTTGGACCGATACGTTCATGAAAAGTGAAGGGGTTCTGCTTTGATGGTTCATTTTGGTTTTGCGGACGAGGGTTTGAGTAGACTACTTCGGTATAAGCTTGAGGGATGTGTATTGAGCTCGGTCTGGTTGTCGGTCGTGATCCATTTAGTAAGAAGTTAATCTGGTCTTCGAGCTCAAGAAGTCTTCGATCATGTGTTTTTAAGGTGCTTTGAGGTGTAGAAATAGCCTTGACCGGTTTGACGAATTTTTTTGTGTCATTCCAGCCCTCATGGTCGTAGAGGGCGAGGTTCTCAAAGATTTCCCAGTTTGCGGAGTTTGCCGCAGGCGGCACGGTCAATCTCGCATTTAAGATGAAAAGAGACATGATCATAAAAAAATTGGATCTGAATCCAACGATCAATGCCATGATGAGGGACTTTTTGTAGTAAGTCCTTGAATCGATTCCCAACTTCTGAGAGAGATTCTCCATGATGTTGTTGGAACATCAAGATATCATTGCGGAGTTTTGTGGTCCTTCCCTGTGGAAAGAATTGAGCAAGGAAACGAGTAGTAAGATCCTCCCATGTGGTGATGGATCCTGTTGGAAGAGGTTCAAGCCAATTGCTAGCTTGATCGCGAAGGGAAAATTGAAATAAACGCAGACGCGTTCTTTCCCTGTTTTCACCATCAAGGTCAAGTGAGTCCACAAGTTTTAGGAAATCCTTGAGGTGTTGGTTTGGATCCTCGGACCGGAGTTCGTGGAATGAGCATCCGTTTTGCACCAACCGGATGGTGTCGGATCGAAAAGGTGCCACGTTGTTTCCTACGGGGAGCTCAATGGTATTCCTATAGCCCTCGTGGCTAGGTTTGGAGTAGTCTTCAAGAGTACGGATAGGATTCTCGTCTCCCATGGTGGTTGACGAGAATGGGTTACGAAATAATTAACACAAAGAAAATATAGACTATAAGAAAGCTAATATGCGAAATTAAATTCTCACTTGAAAGGATTCAAGCAAATAGAACTAAGCTAAACTATGATCAAAACCTAACTATTCCTCACGCAGCGGCGCCAAAAATTTGATGTGATTGTCGTAAGGGACTTCTACAAGAAGTTTTACAACTCCATAGGCAGAGTACCTAACCGTTGTAGTAGTAGTATAGGAAAGACTTGGGGGTTGTTATCGTTCTCTAGGGGAATAGGTTGGGAAGGGTTGATCATGGTCTAACAGAATTCTAGGGGTTGAGAGAAGATTATTTTTGTATTTTTATATTTATAAGAAAGCAGTAAAATCAAATGTTTGAGAGGTTTGGTTGGTTTTATCTATTAAACTAGACAATAAACTACGCTAATGGTGATAACAGTATAATAAAAAGATTGTATTTATTTAATCATGTATTACTCCCTAGATTGCTTCTCCTAGTGTTGTTGCTTTGTTACACTTGTGATGATCTATGTAATTATTTCCTAAGTCATGAACAGATTACACGAACCCGCCATCTATTTAATATTTCGTTAAGGCAAAAACACAAAGTAAGGTAGTATGAAGACTATTACCCGGCCCCCAAGAGTATATTAAATGAATTTGAAATATATTAAAAGTAGATCAACCATATTAAGGGTAAGGTAGTATGAAGAGTGTTACCGATGGTATCCTTTCTACACAATCACGTTTCCCTAGACATATCAACAACGATACAGATAAAAGCTGATTTTCTAAAGCCTAACATGCATATTCATCACAAGAAGCAACCACTAAGATCTACATTCTAGGTTTTATACAATCATAAATGAATACAATAAGAGGTTTAGCCAAGCATTTTAAAGGTAAAGTAAGAACAATAAAGAATCAAACAACAAGACATATTGAATGATTAAGATAGTCTTACTTGATTAAAACATGAATCGAAGGAGGTACAATTGGGTTTTGAAGCCCTAAAATCGTCCTAAAAAGCTGCCAAACGAACAAGGGTTTGTCCCCCTTTTTTACTCTAAAGTTACACACATAAAACCCTAATTTCGGGTCTATATTTATAAGAATATTGCTGTGACGGCGGCGCGTTTTAACCGTGACGCCGTCACAAAGTAGAATCTTCTAGATCCGAGTTGAGTCGGTGCGGGCTGACGCCATCAAGAGATGTTGTGACGCCCTCACTAGATGAAGTGTGACGGCGTCGTGTATAAATGGTGACGCCGTCTCTAGGCTCTGAAACTTTAAATCTTGAAGAGTCTTGGTGTTGGTTCGTAATCTTGTCAGTTTCTTCTCCAAATGAGCCCAAGTCATGTGTATTTCCTCCAAATGCCTTCCAAATGCTAAACACCTGAAAAGGAATGATTAAGTACCTATTTTGGGGATAAATGCATGATTTAGGGGGTTAAATGACCCCAAAAAGTGTATAAAATGACACCTCATCATTCGTGCCTATGTGGGTATATCTAAACTATATTTTGCTATATGCACATGTTCTCCATAGGTGTTTGAGATGGCCCAACGTTCTTTTGATGCAGCTCTTCGTTCCGCTCTAGAGCGTATTATCACTGCTTCTGGACATGGTTTTGGTGATTGGCAATGGAGACTTGACACATTACCCTTTGCATTTGGGGGGCTTGGCATCTATTGTGCACATGACGTTTTGAATTATACATTTCTTGCATCTAAATTGAAGTCTGCTATCTTGCAAACTAAGTTGCTTCAACATTCTTGTATTATAGATTATGCGCCTGCATTTAATGATGCCTTGTGTGTGTTTAATACAAAAATGGAGACTGGCCTTTTGAGTAATACAAGTGAGATCACTTCCCCCAAACTCATGAAGAAACTGGCAGATATATATTTCACACGTGTAACTCAAACTGCAGAATCTACTTTTTCCTTATCTTCTCGACAGATGGCTTTGTGGCAATCTTAAATGGAGGATCATACTTCTGATTGGCTTAGGGTGGTTCAAATTTTTGGATTGGGACATACTATGAACAATAAGATTTATCGTTGTGTGTTATGATATCGATTAGGTGTCCCCCTATTTTCTGCTTCTCAGCTTGCTCCAAAGTCTTTACGGGGGATATTTATGAAGACCATGTTGTATCATGTGCCGGTATTATTGGTTTCAAGCATCAGGATAATGTTGTGCGCAATACCCTAGTTGACATATGTTTTCGGTCAGGGATTTTGGCTGGAATAGAAGTGGATATTGGTCTTGGCGGAGGATGTGATAAACCCTTAGGTCCTGCGGATATGTTACTGTATTAGTGGGACGAAGGGCTTGATGTGTGTGTGGATTTGACAGGTCTAGCTCTGACGCAGACTGGGATGGTTGATTTTATGTCCGTTCGAGTGGCGATTGATGTAGCACATCGTAAACAGGTCAAGTACAAGGCTAAGTGTGCGGACATCAGATATGGTTTTCTCCCCCTTTTGTTTTCTTTGCTTGGAGAATTAGAGAAGGATGTGGCGACCCTACTGAAGCGAATCCGAAAGTTCTTCGTGACCCAAGACATTGGAGAACGTGCTGCTATTCAAATTTTTAATAGGATTGGCTTTGCTATAGCTAAAGGAGTGGGGCCTCAGCTAGTATATCGCCTCCCCACTAACTTTATGTAAATATCCTATTTCTTCTAATAAAGTGATGTTATAATAAATAAATAAATAATAATAATAATAATAATAATAATAATAATAATAATAATAATAATAATAATAAACGGGTGAGCGGGCCAACATCCTTTTGATGGGCTCTTTGTTTTGCGATAGAGCGTATTGTCATTGCATCTGACGTGGATTTGGTGATTGGCAATGAAGGCTTGCCACCTTACCCTTCACATTTAGGGGGCTTGGTGTCTATTCTGCGGTTGATGTTTTGAATTATGCCTTTCTTACGTCTATATTGCATTCTGCTAGCTTGCAGATTAAGTTGCTTCGACATTCAGGTAATGTAGCTCTAGGCCTGCCTTTGAAGATGCCTTGTGTGGTTTTAATGTGAAAATCGAGATTGACCTTTTGAGTAATCCTAGTGATATCGCTGCCCACAAACTCATGAAGTAACTAGCAGATATATATTTCACGCGTGTTATTCAAACTGCTAAATTAACTTTTTCTTTATCTCCTCAACAGATAGCCTTGTGAAATATCAAATGAAGGATCGCACTTCAGACTGGCTTAGGGCGGTCCCGATCTCTAGTTTGGAATAGACTTCAAAATGCTTACGTATGTATAAAACCCCGTATCTTTCTGAAACAACAAGTAAGTCTAATATATACATTTAATAAAAAATAATAAAAAAGGTCTTGTAAATTAAAAATTATCCAAAAAGAAATCACATTCAGATCGAATCACACACATCTTCCAACCGAACATATCCTATCATTGATGAATTTGTCATCAAAAATATACATGAAAGAATGTCGTAACCCAACCAAATTTACCGCTCAAGAAAACATAATCCTCGATCCCATAAAAATTCAACCTATGTGGGAAAGTGCTAAGACGTAGCACCGACAACCTAATTACTGCCGTTATTCAACTTGATGATGATGACAACTTTGTTATCATAGTAAATCCATAAATATGAAACGGTAAAATAACTCGATGGTTATTTTGCTGGGCACGAATCCGCATACACATCCGGGGAATTCTCGCAATCTGCACATGTTTCTATAACGGAGAAACGCAGAGTGAAGCTGTTAAGCTTTTAATATTTCATTTTTCCTTGTGCGATAAAGCTAAAACCTGGTTTAACGAACTTAATGAAAAGTCTATGATATCGTGGGAACAAATAAGAAAAGCTTTTATAAACAAATTCTTTCTACCTTCGTTATTTAACCGTCTTTTGCTTGAAATCAGAAATTTCTCTCAAAACCGTATGGTAAAGTCCTAACTAACTGAGCCCTGGATACGACTCAGAACATGCTTGAGGGGCCCTGAGTTTACGTGGGAACGTGAAGATCAATTCAGGAAGAAATATCCACACCTTTTCACCAAGACCGCACCATCATCAAGTGCCATGTCATAAGCCTTGAGGACAAGGATAACTTAACGGGGGAAGACTAAAACACCTCGTATTTTAGGTCATTGTATGACATTAAGTAATCCACTATTTATTTTTAGGGTTTTACGCGTTTGCTTTAAATCGTAATCGTTAAGTGAAATCGCGTAAACTAAAAATCATCATTCAATGTAAACGGGAATTAAATGATTAAATGTTTACATCAAGAAAGTGTTATATGATTATTTAGAGGATAATTATTAACATTGCACATTTTATTTTTATTAGTTACGTTAAGTGGTTACGTTTCATTATAAAGTACGTTTAGGCCTTCCCGAAAATACGTTAACTTATCTACGCTTCATCAAATACCCAAAACTTTGTACCCAATACTTAAAGTTTATTAAAAACTTCAAGTATTTATCACTTTATACATATTCCTCATGAAATAATTCAAATCAAATTCTACCATGTGCAAGTTATACATTTTATTAAATCTATACTACATTATACTTCAAATAATACATTTATACACTAAGTAAAAGATCAAAAGATATTTCTAAACCCTCCCCTAGCATATGAACGTGTACATATGACTAGGAAGCCAAGATAAGACCAATAAACCTTCACAAGTATCTTCATACATGCATCTTGCATCAACTTGAACTCATGACTAGCCAAAACCTATCCAAGATAAGCTCCAACCTTCTTCCTATCCTTGCCACGTTGCATGCTTCAACTTGACACCTAAAAATATCTCATACACCTCCTAGTAGTATAAATAGGCAAGCCATTGTGTTCATAAACTCATTTTCTTCATTTCTTAACAAGAGCAACCCGTTGTGATACCACATGTGAGTCCCTTGTTGAATAGATCTCTGCAGCCTATTAAGGATGATAGCCAAGATGTATAAATACAGTTGACTATGTAGAAACACTGATTATTAATACTATGTGTTAATGCAGAATCTTAACACAAGTACTAAGAAGAACAATGAAAAACTAAATAATAATTTCTATTAATCTGTTTTGAGTGATTACAAATTACTAACTATGAGATATGCTTTGTATGAGATGTATGTTGAGATCTTCTATCTAACTATGCCAAGATGGATCCTTTTATAGACCAAGGATAAACCCTAACAGGCTTACAAAAACGAAAGTACAGTATTTTTTCATTAAAATATCTCATACCATATCTCTTAAACTTGGTACTAATATTTTACTACTATCGGTACTAACTAACTGATCAGTACTCAACATTGTACTGTCAGTACTAACTATAACTATGAGTACTAACTATTAGTACTGTCGGTACTAAGTTAGGAAAACGTAATTCCCAACAATCCTCCCTTAAACATGAATGTTGAACTTCTTTTTACGTAATGTTGTCATTCAGATTTATCTTCTTTAGTTCCTAGAGGATGTATCCAAACACTTTACCATTTCTTGAGCTTTTAAACACTATCCATCTTCAGCAGCAACTTTGTCTTCTCAGCAACACTTCAACATCTTTTCAGCAACAATCCAACTAAGTTGGCTTTGGTTGTTTTTGGCAACACTTCCAGCCATTAACGAATTAGATGTTCCTTTACCAGTGACGTTTGTTGGGATAGTTAACTCTATATTTAAAATACATTGGTGAGTTAATACCATACAGTTTTTGGTAATCTGTCAACTATCATGGTATTGATTTGTTTCTTTACCAAAATTACCATTTGCTTTTGGACTGCCAAATGCTTCATTGCCTTAACATGGTGCATTGATAAACCATATAGTTTTTAGCAAACTATCAGCTATCAACAGATTTGATTAGTCTTTACCAAGAACTGTTTGTCTTCGACTCGTAACTCATTCACAATAAGCATTACAATTTTTGGTAAATTGTAACATAACAACGGATTTGAGAAGTCTTTACCACAAGCCGTTTGCTTATGGACTAGCCAGTTCTTATGCCTGTTAAGCATGGTGAACTGATGACCATTTGTTATATGGTTTTGACACCAACACTCAAAGATCCTCCTCATCTCCATTAGAGTCTTCAGGTTCTAACTATGCAAGTAGCTTCTTGACAAATCTAATCAACTCTAATGCCATAGTACTATCTTCTTCAGACTCCAACTTTAATTCAACATTTGCAAACAGTACTTTCTTTCTCAAAGGATACTTCTTCTCTACAAGCATATGAATGACCTAATCCTGCCTAAAGTCACTAATAGTATGTCCCCTGAAGAACCAGTTGCTTTCCAACTCAGCTACATTCCAATCCGGCCTTTGCAATTCCAAAACTTATCTTCATCATCTGGATTGAACATAACCATCAAATCTCCCCAAAGTACTTTATCAAATCCTTCAGGTATCTCATCTTGATATTTGTCCGATCACAGTTGAAATAACCATTCAAATCATCTCTATTCTAATATGGAAAAAGCACCCTCATTAGAGTACTATGTATCTCTTTTATCCTTTGTTCTAAATCACCAACCATTTTGATTAATCTCCTCCTATAGTGTTCAGCTTTATCACTGTGGTTTAGTTCTTAAGACACAAGTTCTCGTTCTTTGATTGAGATACTTCCTGTTAAGTATTTCTAATCTACTTCTTTTTCTCATCTGGAGCTATTGTTAATATAATCTCAGCTCATCATTCTCTTTCTCACTTTCCTCCTCAAGAAGTTTTTTGTATGATTCTTCTTTTCTGGCTTCATCTTTCTTTCTAGTACCAAGTTTTCTCTTTCTGTTACTTTCTTCTTCTTTACTCTCCTCCATGTGCTTTTTTTACTCTCCTCCTTGATCATTTCATTTTTAGAGGAATCAATTCCTTTTTCATTCATCTTTTTTATCAGTCTTTCATCTTCAGCAGGACCCTTTAGAAAGAATCTTTCATTCTGACCTCTTTTAATCTTCTCTTGACAGTGGGCTTGTATTTTCCTCAACTTCTGGGTTTCAATTCAGGGAGTGCTTGAAGTTTCCTACAGCTTCAGTAGGTCATCATTTGATTTCTCAGTTGATTCTATATACGTGGTCTGTTCCCTGATAGACTTGATTTTGTTGGCAAGGAATTTTCTTTGAGCAGCAATTATGTCATGAAGGATTTTGCTCTTTCTTCTATTGTAAATTGCTCTCTTCTTCTTATGAAGCTTTCTCAGAAGAAGTCTGGGCAGCCTCACAATTCTTGCCTTTATGTCATCATAATTTCTTATGAGAGCTTCATTGGTAGCTTTTTGTTTAGCTAATCTATTTCTTTCTTCTTCACCTTCTCACTCTTCTTGTATTTTCCTAGCCATTTCTTCATTTGCAAGCTGTTTAAACTTCTTCTCAGCTTCAGGAATACCATTAGATTCACTTTTAGTTTCATCCTCTTCTTCTATTTTCTTCTTTCCTTTGTCTTTTGATCAATCTTTTAAGAAGAGGCTTTTATTGTCAAAGTGATCTTGTGGGAAGTAGGCCTAGGTCTGTCTGTCTCTTCAATATCTCAAATCTCTTTTCTCTTTCTCTATTTGATACTGCTTTGGCTTGAATCATGTTTGAGCAAGAACCCTTTGCATATTGTTTCATCATCTCTAAATATTGTAGAAGTAGGTGGTGGTTGAGTAGTTTGAGTAGCACTTCCCTCTTCAGTATGATCATCAGAATCTTTCCTTTGCTCATCAGTACCTTCAATTTGTTCATCAGTACCTTCAATTTTCTATCGGTACCGTTAAATTTTGCCTATGTACTAACTTTGGATCCGTCCTACTAACTATTGGTCTGTCAGTACTAAGTTTCTCCTTGTCAGTACTAAGTTTCTCCTTGTCAGTACAAAGTACATCTTCAGTATCATACATTAATTATCTTCTTCTTTTTCACCCACTATATCACTTGTCCTCCCCACATCTTGAGCATTCTCAGTTTCCATATTATCAAGTGTATCTTCAGGAATCTCATCAAATAGAGGATCTTTATGGACTGAAGGTTCACCTTTGGCAAACTTCCTCCCTATTTAGAAACAGGCTTCTTTGTGCACCATTGTTTCTATGAGGATATCTTTCTTACCATTCTTTGCTATAAAGGATACACTTTGCATCATGCTCTGTGGTGTTTGATTACAAGGTTAGCATGCTTCATGTGCTTTTTGATTGAGCCTTAAGTGTTTGTATTTCTTTGCTTGATCTGAAACCTTTTGTGCACATAAAGAGAGACAAAGGCTCATAGACATTTGGAGTGTCATTTCCACCCTCATTACTGAAAGGGGATTTATCACTGGATGAATGACCTCCAAGATTCACCACCAGAAGTTTTGGAATAGAATCAGGAATGATAGTATAAGGTTCGAGGGTCTAGGGGATGGGTCTCTCTGTGGTCAATAGGTACTTCAACTAGGGTGAGAAGGAGATGAGTTAGTCTGTGGCACAAACATGTCTTCATAGGGTGAGTAAGAGGGTGTAGTTGTGTTCAGATGTCTTTTGAAGGGCACCCTCATCCTGAGTTTTGGTTATGTACCCACATAGAAGCAATTTAAGTGGGTGACTTTTCTTGAGAAATGTTTGCCTTTTTTAACCATGAAAGAAAAGACTTTACTTGTTAGAGCATTTACAGGAAAATGATATAAAGGTACAGGTACATTAGCTAGTTGTTTATCTAAAAAGATGGAAATAAAACGTGGGTACATAAAAAACTTCTTCTTTGCATCTAAATGTCTAAGCATACCATCAAAAATTAATTTAGAAAAATTATACTTCTGATTAGATGTTAAACAAATGACAGCAGTGGCAATATTAGTAGAAATTTGATCCCAAGAGTTGCTTTTTGAACTAATACAATGATTCATTATATGAAAGAAAAACCTCCATTGGGGTAAAAACAAAGCTTTGTTAAATGTTAACACTGTTAAATCCCCCTCATACCTCATAAGTTGTATAGCATCAAATATAGTCTGATTAGGTAATGAGTCTATCCCATTAGCATCATCAAAAAGAAGATCACTTCTTATTGATGCGTCAGAGATAGACACAGGCTTGCCAGCTACTTTGGCAATAATGTGCCTAACATTGTTGATTATTTTGGACTTAGCAGATGTCCAAAACTGTTCAACAAATATAGTAGAAACAACTGGACTTACAGTGAGAGCATGATGAATAGAACTGCACGTAAGAAAATCAATGATCTCGTGAAACTCTGCATTCCCTTCAGACTTCTCTAGATACGCGACCATATTGTGCTTAGGACATGAATCAAGAACAACCATTGTAGTCGAAAGAGTGATCGTCGTTAAGAGAGATATTAGGGCTTGTATATATGAAAGTATTTGAGAGAGATTGCGTAAGGAACTGTGCAATTGAGATGGGTTTATATAGGTTTAGGAGACCTAATTTTAAGGAAATTGTTTCAATTTACACTTTGTACCCTTAGCGGTATTTTTCTTCAACGTCTCTATAGCGGTACAAACTTTGCCCAGCGGTACTAACTTTGCACTGTCGGTACTAACTGTGTCCAACCAAAGAATGAACAATGTAGGTATCAGGAGTGCTTCAGTACCATCAATAACTCTTCTCAATGACTCTCTAAATCCTATCAAACCTCTGGAAATGCATCACCTATGGTTAACATGTTTCTTCATACAAACTATACAACACAGCATATTGCCTCCCTTTAACCAATGCAGCTTATGGATTTATCATCCCAATAGAAACAACCAAGAACTGGAACCTGCTAACATCAAATGCCTTGGTTAGTAGATCAGCTACATTGTCATCAGTGTGGATTTTAAGCACCTGAATTAGTTTCTTTTCATAAGCATCTCTTATGAAGTGGTGCCTAATAGCAATGTGCTTTGTTTTGGAATGATATACTGGATTCTTTACAATGCAAATGGTGCTTTCATTATCAATGTAGATCTTTGTGTTCATGAAGTTGAACCCATAGTCTAACATTTGATTTTGAATCCACAAAACTTGCCCACAGCAGCTTGCAGCAGCAACATATTCTGCTTCTGTAGTAGAAGTAGCCACAATGGTCTGCTTTTTGCATTGCCAAGAAATGAGTCTCCTGCCAAGAAATTGACAACCTCCTGTTGTGGATTTCCTGTCAAGATTTGCTCCAGCATAGTCACTATCTGAGTAGGATTCCAGGTCAAATGAAGACACTCTAGGATACCAAAGACCCAGTTTGGGTTTGCCCTTTAGGTACCTAAAAATTCTCTTGACAGCACTTAGATGGGAAGACTTTGGAGTGACCTGAAACCTAGAACAAGCACAGACTGCAAACATAATATCAGGCCTAGAAGCAGTCAAGTACATTAAAGAGCCAATCATGGACCTATAGAGATGGACATCCACATCACTGGCTTCCTCATCCTTGACTAAAGGCTTCTGAGTCTCAATTGGTGTACTAGCAGTCTTAACATTTGCAAAGTCAAACTTCTTCAGGATTTCTGCAACATACTTATCCTGACTAATAAAGATACCATCTTCCTTCTGTTTGACTTGTAATCCAAGAAAGAAAGTGAGCTCTCCCATTGAACTCATCTGAAATCTACTCTTCATTAATGCCTCAAACTCATCACACCAAGATTTCTTTGTAGACCCAAAGATGATATCATCCACATAGACTTGAACTAGTATGATATCATGTTTGTCCTTCTTTAGGAAGAGAGTTTTGTCAATGGTTCCTCTTCTGTATCCATTCTTCAATAAGAAAGTAGATAAAGTAGCATACCAGGCTCTGGGAGCTTGATGTAGCCCATAGAGAGCTTTTACAACTTTGTATACTTTTTGAGGATATTTAGGATCTAGAAAACCTGGTGGTTGAGACACATAAACCTCTTCATCAATTTTCCCATAAAGGAAGGCACTTTTCACATCCATTTGATAGACTATAAAGCCCATATATGAGGCAAAGGCTAAAAAGATCCTTATGGCTTCAAGTCTTGCCACAGGAGCAAAAACCTCATCATAGTCTATCCCTTCCTCTTGCCTATGTCCCTGAGCAACTAACCTTGCTTTATTTCTGACAACAACTCCTCTTTCATCCTTCTTATTTCGATAGACCCACTTTGTACCGATAGCCTTCTTCCCATAAGGCAAATCTACTAAGACCCAACTTTCTGTATCTCGAACTGCAAATAATTCTTCTTGCATAGCATCAACCCAGCTTTCCATCTTCAAGAGCTTCTGAAATCTTCTTGGGTTCATGTTGAGACAGGAAACAAGCAAATAAACACATGATGGAATGTCTTTGTGTTGTTCTCTTTTGCTTTTTGAAACATAAGCTAATAAAAGCATGAGGTTCCAGAACTTGTATTTACTTTGCTTCTTGTTTGAACTGCTGAGTTTGGATCTCCTAGAATAAGTGCTTTAGGATGAGTGGAGTGAATCCTTGATGTGGGAATAGGACTAACATTCACAACAGTTTCCAAGTTTGTGAAGTCAGCCACTGCACCCTCATCATCATAAGATGAAGTAGTGAAAATACCATCAGTAGAATTTTGATAGATATCCTCAAGTGGAGGTATTTCTGAATCATCTTCTTCAGAATGTGTTGGATCAGCAAGAGATAGTCCCTCATGAGGACTGGCAGTACTAACTGGTATGCTAACAGTATTAAGTAGGTTAGTACTGCTAGCTTTAGCTGGTGTGCTAACAGTACTAAAAATGTTAGTACTGCTAGGCTTAGCAGCTCCTTCTTTTATCACTAAGTGCTCAAACTTCTTCCTTAGAACTTCAGCTTCCTCATTAGCCTCCTTTTCTTGCCTCTTAAGTCTTTCAAGGTCATCCATAAAGACTTGTTCTTCCTCTCTTGGACCTTCTCTCTTATCATCTGTTGTTAATGCTGGAGTGATTGTTGAAGAATAAGAAGGCCATATTGGCAGTACAAAACAGTCTTGAGCAGATTCATCTTCTTTGTCAGAATCCCCTGCATCAATAATCTCTTCTGTACCTGCATTTTGGTTAGCTTCTTGTGGACCTGCATGTATGTTAGCTTGATTCTCTGAACTAACAGGATGATAATTCATAGAATCAGTTAAATAATCAAGATCAAAAAGCCAAGTTGGTCCTTTCCCTGCAACATTTGGTTTGTTCTCTAAGAAGGTGATGTGCAGGTTTTCTTCAACTCTTTTGGTTTCTAAATTGTATACCCTAAAAGCCTTGCTTTGTAGAGAATACCCAACTAAAAACCCTTCATCTGATTTTCCAGCAAACTTGCCAAGGTGGTCAATGGTATTCAAGATGGTCACATGGCACCCAAAAGGTCTTATATAACTTATAATTGGTATCTTACCAGTTAAAAGTTCATAAGGTGTCTTATTATGAGGCTTGGTCACTAATACCCTGTTTAGAACATAACAAGCAGTACTAACTGCTTCAGCCCAAAAAGTGTTAGGTAAAAATGAATCTGCAAGCATGGTCCTTGCAGCCTCAATAAGGGTCCTGTTCTTTCTTTCAGCAACTCCATTTTGTTGTGGAGTTCTGGCATTACTGTATTCCCTTTTGATCCCCTTTAACCCACATAATTCAATAACATATTTGTTCTTAAATTCTATACCATTATCACTTCTAATGGTCTTAACTTTTTGATTCAATTGGTTCTCTATCTGTCTTATAAAGTCCTTAAGGATTGCACTAGTTTCATCCTTAGTTCTTAAGAAAAATACCCAACTAAACCTGCTAAAATCATCAGTGATGACAAGGCAATAGGTCTTATGGTTTAAACTCCTTACAGATGTAGGTCCAAACAAATCCATATGAAGAAGTTGTAAAGAGTGGCTAATAGTGCTTACTGCTTTGGCCTTACAGGAGGCCTTGTGTTGCTTTCCTTTCTGACAAGCAACACAAGTGTGGTCATTTTGAAAAAGCTTAGAAGGTAAACCTCTTACAAGGTTTCCCTTCACAAGTTTGTTTAGATTTTTGAAATTAACATGACCCAACCTCCTATGCCATTTGTTAGATTCTAGTTGTAGCCTTTGCTCGAATTAAACAAAGCAATCCTCCTGAAGGAAACAATGTTCTCTAAATGAACTGTACATGTTGTTTTGTCTAGGATTTTAAGTAGTAACTCGATTTTTCATCAGGTTAACTTAAATTCAGGAGACAAAACAAGACATTCAAAATCAGTAAAACAGAACTTGTTTTTTTTCTCAGTTTGTGGACACAGAAAAAAGATTGAAATGCTGAAGTTCTTTCACAAAGCACACATCCTCAAAATCTAACTTTCCAGTTTTTATTTTACCTTTACCAGTGATATAACCTTTACTACCTCCAAAAGCAACAGGGCCACCATTAAAGTCTTGAAACTCAGCAAGGTAGGCCTTGTTTCCAGTCATGTGCCTGGAACATCCACTATCAACAATTCCTTTATTCTTTAGAGCTCTATGTGGATAATCCTGCACATCAAATAAAAGAGATCAGTTTCTCTTAGTAAAATACCCCAAGCTGTTGGGCTTGAGTCTGCCTAGTGGATCTTTGAAAGTATAACAGTTTCTTAGATTGGATCCACTATTGTATTTGGAGATATTGTGCCAGTTATATCTTTGTGGTCTCCAATTACAACCTGCTGAGGACTTAACAGCAGTTTCCCTTTTTCCCCCAACAGTACTAACTTCATTTACCTTAGCAGTATTAAGCTTTTGATTTGAAAATTTTGGTCTAAGTACTGTTGTCTTTTTGAAAGGCCTTGTAGATGGTGAATGAGTTTTGTGAAAAACATTTGCTGGTCTAACTCTATTCACAATGGGCTTAACAGTATTAACTTTCATGGCAGTATTGGTTAATACTGTCTGTCTGTTAAAACTTTGCCTAGCAGTACTAAAATTTTTAGTACTGCTAGCTCTAGCAGTACTAACTGGAATTTTACCAGTTCTAGTTAGTACTGCTGAAGGAACAAATTGGTTTTGTTTATTCACTCTTTGCACATTATTCCAACCATTGTTTAAGTCAGCTTTTCTTGCCATCCTCTTCTCATGGAAATCACAATCTCTAATCAAATGATTAAGACTACCACAGACAAAACATGCTCTTACAGCAAACCCATACCCCAAATCTTTCTTATCAACTTTAGGTTTTTGACTATGTGTGTTTTGACTTTTAACATTTTCCCTAGGAGTTTTTACTTGCTGGTTAGCAAAACTAGGTGTTTCTTGTTGTTTTGTTGGTATAGACACACACTCATCATCACTATCTGATTCATACTCCTCAATGATAGGAGCATCAGACCAGACCTTAGGTTGACATTCTACATTAGAATCATTGACCACTGGTTCAGACACTAATTCAGAGGGTTCTGTACTAATGTTAGATTCACAGGTATCAGATTCACTTGATTGGGATTCAGATTCACTAGGTTGAGTCTGTTTTGGACCATATGTAAACTGTGAGTAATCTATTTCAATTTCAGGTCCAGAGGGCATATAATTCCCTGTCATGGGTGGGGGTTGTCGCTTACAGATGATTCTTTTGCCAAAACCTATCATACACAGGGTGGTTTTCTTTAATCACTTCTCTTATTATTCATAAAAACCACTCTGCAACACTTCATTTTCATATCAAATACCATCATATTGTTAATCCCCATACTCAAGACCCAAAACATTATCATTAGCACTCATTTGGGTATTTAGCAGTTTACCAAGATTTTTAGAAGAATTATGCCATTTTTCTACTTTAGCCTTTAAATCTTCTTTTTCTTTTTGAGCTTCTGCTAATAATTTCTTATGGTATGTAAGAACATCCTCGTTTTGTCATTAAGTTATTTTCATTAACTTTATCTTTTGTTCATACCAAAGTTGACCTTGTTGATGAGCAACTAACTGTGCTTCAACTTTCTTAAGACCTTGAGAATATGCTTTTATTTCTATTGACTTACATCAATTGTTGTTCCTCTCTGGCATCATATAATTTTTTAAGATTTGCAAAGAATCTTTACACTTAGTTGTACAAGAATTAACTATGTTGTCTGAGTCTGAGCGGTTGCAAGCATTTAAGCAATCTTTCTCTTCTGAATGATTTGTCCAATCTACACCTTCTCCATCAATTGTCACCAATGCTTTAGAATCCTCCTTCTGTACAGTTCTGCTCCCATCCTTGTTTCCAGAATTCTATGCATCCCTCCTCCTGTTTTCTTGAGTTCCCTTGATTCTACACTCTATAGCAAAATGCCCTGTTTTGTGGCAATTGTAGCATTCCACTTTGGTTTTATCAAAGCCAACAGCTTCTTTTGCATCAAATTGTAGCTTTCTTCCAGTCTTTCTTAGTATAACTTCTTTTTTTTTTATTTTTTTTTTTTCTTTTTTCATTCTCATTGAGATCATGGCCACTTGCCACTTCAAGTCCATTTCTTCTAAGGTTCTATATTCTATCAATTCTCTTTTCAAGTCCTCATTATCCAGTTGAGGGCAGCTCGATTGATTAGCAAGAAGTGAGTATGATGAAGTTTGTTCATACTTTGTGTTTTGACCAGAAAGATTGGGAACACAATAAGTGGTACTAACTTCATTAGTACTGTTTGTGTTCTCAGAGACAAAAGCTACATTTTGTGGGCTAGAGGATGATGATGCAGTAGAGCCTTTTATATCACTCTCAAAGACTCTTAGATTATTGTATAAATCATCAAAATAAGTGTGGTCTACCCCTGGTTTGGCTTTCTACTTAGAGAGAATTGTGTACCAGGCAGAAGGTAGAGATCGTAGGAAATTTTCTTGATTTAGCTCCTCAGTTGATACACAACCTGCTTCTGAATCTCTAACTGACTTAGAAGACTTTGGAACCTATCATAACCTTTGTGAAGCCCTTCTGTGTTAGATACAGAGGAATCCTTCAAACTGTTATTCAGATATCTTTTTGCATCTTCTTGGATTTGTCATTTCCACAAATCTAGAATTTGATGACATCCCACATTTCTTTTGCATAAGTCATCTTTTGGAACTAGCAAGATGATCTTTGGTTAGGGCCATAAGCAAGTGGTCCTTGCTTTTCTCTCTCTCTTGGCTAAATCTTTCTGCAGTTAATAGAGGCAAACCTTAATTTGTCCTGACTATACTGTAGTGATGGATAGGACCATTCCCATTTTGTATAAACTCCAGATTGGATAGTCTGGTAGAGGCCAAAGAGTGCTCCATCTTCATAGCCAGATATCCTATTCTCCTTTTGAGAATAGGCAGCTTGATGGTTGATACTGTATGAGGAGTTTGTTGGGTTGGTGTTTGTGATGATGATGGTGGAGGTGGTGGTGGTGGTGGAATTTCATCTTGTGGTCCAGACATGTTTAGTTTTGAAGGATGAAGGTTTATAACTGGATTAGTATTCAGAGTTTCTCACAGGCTCTGATACCACTTGTGAGTCCCTCTAGGAATAGATCTCTGCAGCCTATTAAGGATGATAGCCAAAATGTATAAATACAACTGACTATATAGAAACACTGATTATGAATACTATGTGTTAATGTAGAATCTTAACACAAGTACTAAGAAAAACAATGTAGAACTAAATAGTAACTTCTATTAATCTGCTTTGAAACGATTTACATATTACTAACTATTATGATATGATTTTTGCTATGAGATATCTTGAGGTCCTATGTCTAACTATGCCCAAAGGGATCCTTTTATAGATTAAGGATAAACCCTAACAGAACAGGCTTACAAAACGCATACATATCTTTTCCTAAGATATCTCATACACATCTCTTAAACGGTACTAACTATTTTCTAACTAACGGTACTAACTAATTGATCAGTACTTACATTTTGTACTGTCAGTACTAACTATAACTAACGGTACTAACTATTTGTACTGTCGGTACTAAGTTAGGAAAACAAAAATCCTAACAATGAGGCAACCAATCACCCTAGAATACTCAAGTTGAGATACAGCCTGACTATTATTAGGCATTAGCTTCTCACTTGTATCCATAGGAGTACTCATTGGAGAGCAATCGAAGTAATTGAATTTCTTTAGTACCTTCTCGATATAATGAGACTGATAAATTGTTATCCCATTACTTTCATGTTTAATCCTTATACAAAGGATAACATCAGCCTCTCCCATGTCCTTCACAAAACACCTTGATGACAAGAATTCCTTTGTCATGTCAACATGAACTTGGTCAGTGCCAAAGATCAGCATATCATCAATATATAGGCAAATGATGACTCCTTTACTAATTTCATCAAATTTGCTATACACACATTTGTCAGCTTGGTTAAGTAAATAACCATTAGACAAAACCACTTCATCAAACTTTTGATGCTATTGCTTAATTGCGTGCTTTAGTCCATATAGAGACTTAATCTGTTTACACACCTTGTTTTCATTGTCAGGCATAATGAAGCACTAGGGTTGGTTCATATAAACCTCCTCATCCAGTTCACCATTCAAGAATGCTATCTTCACATCCATCTGATGAATAATCAGATTATGAATTGATGCCATAACAGTCAGTAGTCTTATGGTATTGATACCTGCCACTGGAGCATAAATATCAAAGTAGTCTATCTATGACTTTTATATGAAGCCCGATGACCAGTCTTGCCTTAAACTTTTCAATAGTTCAATGTACCCTCGGTTTTCTTTTGAAGATCCATTTACAACCAAGAGGTTTGTAACCTGGAGGTAGATCAGCCAACACCCAAGTGTTGTTGCCTGTGATGGAATTCATCTCATCATTGATTGCTTCTTTCCAGAAAGCAACATCTTGAGACTTCATTGCTTCATCAAATGTTTTGAGGTTATCCTCAACCTAAAATCAATAGGAGTGTTGATCAGAGACATCATCCCTTGTTCCTTCAATTAAGTATAATTGAAATTCATGTCCAAAGTTCTTTGGGTTCCTATTCCTTTTGCTTTTTCTAAGTTGAGGTTCAAGTTGCTGAACAACCTCTTCAGTGACCTCTTTAGGGACCACTGAACCACCATTGTCCTCGGTTCGATTAGGAATCCTAAGACTTGGTCTAGGGACTGAAGAGAATCTATTCTCATCAAAGATAGCATCCCTAGATTTAATTATTAAGTTAATTGAAACAAATTCATTAGGTTCGGTTACATAGAACCTAAAGGACTTGGAATGCTCAGCATATCCAACAAAGATGCATTCAATGCCTCTTTCACCTAAAGTTTTCAGCTTTAGATCAGAGGTTCTTACAACTGGCCTACAACCCCAAACCCTAATGTAGTTCAGGTTTGGCTTTCTTTTAGTCCAGAGTTCATAAGGGGTAATCTTGTTCCCTTTATTGGGAACCATATTCAATAAATAGCAAGTTGTTAACATAGCTTCACCCCAGAACCCTTGACTCAGTCCTGAGTAGGACAACATGGAATTAACCATTTTTTTAGTACTCTATTTTCCTTTCAGATATACTATTTTGTTGTGGAGTATAGGGGGCAGTCATTTCATGGATAATACCAACAGACTAATAATATAGAGTATCCATGTACTCACCTCCCCTATCAGTCCTGAATCTTTTGATCAAGGACCCTTGTTCTAATTCAACTTTAGTTTTAAATACGTTGAATTTATCTAATGCTTCATCCTTAGTATGTAATAAATAAACATAACAAAACCTTGAAGCATCATCAATAAATGTCACAAAGTATTTCTTATTCCTGTGGTCCTGCCCTAATATAGTGCTCCAGCAGGTAGGCCCTTTAGGTGCGTAAGTGACATATTTTGCTACCTGACTAGCAGGGATGCTAGGGCAGGGTGATCGACTAGCGGTGTTGCTAGGTCATGTTACATGATTAGTGGGGATGCTAAGTCATGGGTTGTTTGCATATATTCACTGTCATATTGCACTATTGTCTACTGTTTTGAGATATTGGCACAGCTTTTGGTTTAAGGTCAAACCTACGAGCTCACCAACATTATTGTTGACGTTTTCGAGTATCATTTTCAGGTGTGTCAATTAAAGGTATGTGAATGATGTTGGAAGAGCAAAGATGTATACCCAAGGGGATTGGGTCAATATGGGTTTTATTTATCTTACTGTCAAGTCTTAACTTGTAAAATTAATGTAAATCCAAATTTCTTTTCTTTGTAAATTGTAAAGTGTATGATCTTGTATCTTGTACGATGAACGGTATCGTCGCATCCCGTGTTTCCGCCACTGACGGGGTGTGACATTTCCCATGTGAAGAATAGATCCATCATTCAGCGACTCATAGGTCTTGAACCAGCATCTATCTTTAGACACATAAACTGTTGCTCCTGAGTCAACCCACCACGCAACATCATCATCCTGCACAAAGTAAGCTTCAGATATATATGTAACATAATAAACCTGAAGAGATTTATTAAACATATTCTGACCTTTAAGTGAGTTGAAAGAACCATTCACTGAACCCTTTGTGCCTGATCCATTGGCTTTGTTACCAATATTAACACCTTTGCAATCCCTTTTAATGTGACCAGTTTGGCCACATTTCCAACAAGTAGGTTTTGCCTTCTTGTTAGGATCAGCCTTTGTGTTATCATGATGCTTACCTTTACCCTTGCTGTCATTGTACCTGGAGGAGTTGTTTTGCTCCACCATATTGACAACTGAAGGACCAGCAACATTGTTGCCTTTTGGCTTGTCACTATCATCCACCCTGAGGGACTCCTCAATGCGCAGATGACTGCCCAACTCAACAAGAGTTAACTCCTCTTTCTTATGTTTCAAGGTGTGCTTGAAATCTTTCCAAGAAGGAGGGAGTTTGTCAATGATACAAGAGACCTGAATGGCCTCGTCCATGTTCATCTTATGTTGTGTAAATCTTCCAAGTATACCAAGAAGTTCATTGTATTGTTCCAAGACTGGTCTTGAATCAGTCATTTTGTAATTTGTAAAATTACTAAACAAAGAAATTCTTTACTTATGCATCCCCTTTCAGCCATATATTTGACCTCTAGGGAATCCCATAGTTCTTTGGAAGATTCAACATTCTGGTAAATATCAAATAAAGGATCAGACATACCATTGATGATTAAACCTCTGCAAACATAGTCACCATTGTCTCATTTGGCCCTTTTCCTGACTTGTTTCACAGTTGGATTATCACCACCATTTTCAGGCATGGGAGTAGTTAGCACATACACCACACTCATGCTGGAAAGCAAGAAGTGCATCTTCTTTTGCCATCTTCTAAAGTCTACCTCTTTAAACTTGTCAAGCTTGGCAAAGTTTGAAGCCATTTCATAGCAACAGCAACCATTGATTATCACAAAATAATCTTCTTTGATTTTGGTTGTTGTGTGTCCCAGATCAGGGTAAAAATAATCAATGACCTGGCTACGTACCAAAGATGGTTACCGGATATCACTTGAAATCGTGTAATCACTTTTCAAAGAAGATTATTCGACCATATGCCTGGGTATCACGAATACCTCCTTGGGATAAGACCAAGCTGAAGGTTCAATACTGAAAAGACTCACTGATGAGTTAACCCATTGATGACTATCCTTCAGTCCAGAGTTACTCACTGAAGTGTCAACTCACTAAAGATCATCGATGACATGAATTTCCTTTTTTTTGGTAAAGGGTTTCCCCGGTAAATTGTATTACACCAAAAAAGCGTTTAAGTACAATAGATGCAGGTGAGGCCCTACATCTCAGCCCGTTACATGGGCAAACAAGAACGCAAAATTATGTTAAAACCAAACATCAACCACATAAGCTAATGGCATGAATTTCCCATTAACCATTATTTGAGTCAAGTTGTTTAGTGACCTATGTGAGTACACTCCGTACCTCCAGTCCCTTAACCGATATGAACTAAACCCTCATTGAACTAAATTTCCAACATATACTCCTTTTTGTCTCTTATAATTTTTCCAACGACTGATCTACTAATCAAAAGGCTAAAAATCTATTTTGTCTCTTCTTCTTTGTCTAACCAATCGGCTGCCTCATGCAATGTATATATGTGTACATGCAATATGCATTCATGCATACTATATGATGACGTATAATACATGTAACAGGCCTCTGGGCCTGTATTACATAAATTATACATGGGCCCAAGCCCAACAAGACAATCGCAAAGCACAATAGGCCAAAGCTAAGCCCAGTCCCGT